>RCHF01001668.1:0-27446 GCA_003987895.1 Neonothopanus nambi | reverse complement strand
CTCATTTGCATCTATTTCTACTTTGAATTCTGAGCCAAGTGCCTGAGTATATGCACCTCCACAATATAGCTCGCGTTACGCTAGAGTCCGGAGCCGCACTGCCACATACGACCCCAAAAGAAAAATATATGCGCGAGCCGGGCACCCAAGCTCATTGTTGTTTGAGCAGGAGCACATGGTGCTTTATTTCTCGTTTTGAAAGTGATTTTGAGATATATGCGCCTCAGCTGCCACAATGCGCAAACGACTCAGACGCAAGACGCAAAACGGCTCGACGCGGAGGGGACCTCCGCCGAGTCTGCTCCGCGCTGATGCCGGCCCTACGCCGAGTCGGCTTCGGATGAACCGTGATGGATTACTAAGTACTCGTTATGGTAATGCTTACGTGCTATGGATATATCAGGACATGGTCTATGGACCCGTTCATCTATTATTCTCCTCAATGCCCGGTTGTCTGTGCGTCTCATAACCTTCCGCTCAGTCCAAAACCGGACAACCTGGATCGAGATCGACGTACTAGCTCATGACGTGATACTCAAATAAGCTTTGGTTTCACAGTTGCGCCGATTAGAGGCGTTCGTCAGCCGATCCTGCTTGCACATCGTGATTTATTGGGTTGAATAATTCGTTGAAAACATTGAAAAAAATAATAATGTCGTCAATAACGCATCAGGAGAGAATAATAATACCACCCTCTGGGCCCATATATGTAGAATAAGCCCAACTTTATCTGGAAATAAGTGTGTGGCTCCGTCGCCGAGCATCGACATGAGCCCTATCAAACTAGAATGACTTACATGCTACCCTGGGCTGCTAGGTTCATACTGCAGCGGTACACAGCTGGCCTCGACATCACTACACAGTTTCACAGCCCCCAGCAGGCCTCCAGTCCAAACGACTATGTATGTAGCAGGTACGACTCTCACATTGGCGTAGCCGATTATCGCAAGGCAAGTCTCAGGGTTGCCACCTTCCTGTTGGGCCTTAAACGACTTCCCAATATATAATCATGGTATTGGGGAATGTCAAAGCCGTCAAAGCCTAAGGCATGGGTAAGATCAACAGATGTAGTACCCTCAAACCAGGACTCGGAAAGAGTTCAGTGACAGGGGCCTGCGACACGTCGGCTCCAACAGCGTGCGCTGAGCACGGAAAACTCAGAACTGACAAGGATACGAGGGTCATGTTATGAAGGCTCACATAAAGTTTGAAGAGAATACAGGATGCTGGAAGAGATTGAGATTGATATGAGCGATTCTCGCGTATTACTGAGCATAAGCTGCCGAGCGAGCGCTACACAACATAACATTTGATGCAATCGAGCTGAGGTATGGGGGAGATACCCTTGCTGCTACGTGCGCGAGCAAGCAGTTGGCAGGGAGACAAGTTCACTGTAACAGTACTTAGAAGTCGGTCCATGTTAAGGAAAAGGAAACACACGATATCATTTTTGTTCGGTGAGTACTGAGCTCACTATAATCGCAGTTACTTTAAGTATTTCAAACCGCCCAGATTTGCCCCAGATCCCCCCAAAAAAACGACCGTCGTCCAAGTCAATCCGCATTCTGGAATATAACTGTACCGTCGCGTCCGGCCACGGCAGCTGAAAGTACTTCATCTTCTCATATTAATCATTCTAAAAGGCTGAGAAATGGTCGTCGTGGCTGGGAGGCTCAGGACTTCCTCCATGTCGAAAAATGAATCCAAGCAAAAGATCCCGACCGCAGACGATTCAATTTCCGACTTGAAGCTCCTTAGTAGACTTGGAAAGTTGCATTCGAAAGATTAAAAGAATCCCAAGAAAGGCCGCGTGTATTGCACGATTTACGAGCTCTCGACTACAGCGCTTCAGCGCTCAAGAGAATTAGGAAGAAAATGGGTGACACTGACCTTGAAAATGCAGAGCCGGGCAATGGGCATCTATGGGCTCGTTGACAGTAGTCTGACAGTAGTATACATACTACTCACTAAGAAGAAAGGAAACTGAATTATTCATTCGAGAATACAGTTGTATACTATTATAAGTACGATACATCTATCCTTTCAAAATACTTTCCACAACTAGAGTAATGTGGCACCTGACAAGACAAAATTAAAGCTGCCAGGGAAAGTGGCACGACGACTAATTAAGAAAGACTCGGAAACAGCAGGTTAGCGTGCGCCGCAACGAAGGATAACAAGAGCACGATACAGAAAGTGGCGACAAGAAAGCAGGAGCATGAAAACAGCTTATACATGACATTGGGCCGAATCCGTAAATTCCGAGCTCACTTGAATCTTTTCATCTAATGACTTCGTCACATCCTCTCCGCTTTCCCCTTGCTTCTCATCATCAGGTTTTTCGAACTACAGATAGCCAGGATCAGCACCATCACGAGACCGAGAAATAGTTCCAGGGACTAACATCAAGGTCGGAGCGCACATGGCTGGAATTCACGCACGTACTGGGGCAGAGAGAAGGTTATCGAACGCAAAGGAGCATGCGCAGTGGAGTTATTCTTACCTGGTGACATCTGCTCATGATTCAGTTAAGCATCAGGAAGTAATAGAATTGCAACAACTCACTGGTTTCATTAGCATCATGACCTTCGACAGACCTGATGCTGATGTTGGTCTCAATATCACTGCTATGGCGAACTCCTACATGCAAAGCAAACCAATCAGTCGATGTTAATGCACAATTAGCCCAAGTAGGGCTTACGAATATGCCGCAAGCCTGCATGGCCGATCGTCGTATTTGTAAGCTGGTCAGAGTGAGGTGGTACTTTGGGCGATTTCAACAACTCTTTCCTCGAGTTGAGAGAATAAAGAAGCGTCAGGACGTAAGATCGACACATATACCACTCAAAAATGGTGGATACTGGTCAGAAATTTAATGGAATTCTTGATCTCATCAAGCTGACTTGAAACGTACCATTCGACGCAGGCTTAAACACATAGGATATGAGRGTGGCCGAAGCAAACACGGCAGTAATTGCGCCGGACTAGTTTAATTGTCGATTAGCACTGACGAGRAGATGATTGTCTACCATGAATACTCACCTTAAGAGAGATCGTGATTAGGCGGCCTACAAGGCTGAAAAGATCAGGATTCAGCACAGGTGTCGTTGGCCCTAGAAAATCGACTTGCAGGATTTAGAGAAACTCACGTGTTAGTACGGTGAAGTCCAGATCGTCGTCGACGACGTAGCTGCCAAGTAAGTGCAAGCGCAATCGCTACATCTTATAGAATACAAAATAGTCGGCCATACTGAGTTAGCATGATATGGTAGAGACGTACCTGTCCCAGCGCCTGTAATGAACCATATATTTATAGGTACTTTGAGCAGAATCCTTTCGCTGAAGGCGTGATATTTCACATTCATGCCCGCCGTCACCCAAGAAGCTGTGAACTAGAAGCTCAAAGACCGATTAGATTGATCTCATAGACTGCGACGAGATCAGTTGTACTAACACAAGCCACCATAAGCAATACTAGTAGGCTCGCTATATACCAATTCCTGTCGGATCTGCAGCATGATCAAGCAAGCACACTTTGGGATAAAAACCGACAGACGTACAACTGAATGAAGCGATAGATCAAGAAGCCATGTACGAAGGCAGCTGTGAATGCGGTGGAAGCGATATACAGTGGAATAGGCCAATACTAAGTGAGAATTGGTAAATAGCTTTTAATGAGAACAGCATGAAGAACACCATACCTGGTTTTGCAGGTAATGGATATCGCCTTTAATGCATGAAAATGAGAGGACCAGGGAAGACGTGACGGTCTACCTTACCCCAGTGAGTTACACAATACTATGCCAGATGCTAGCAATCAATATAGACAAAGTTAGCGAGCGGAGGAAATACGAACTCACCAAGTAATTACTAGCATACGCAGCAATGAGTGCCACGAAATCGGAAAGCATGGTGACGAAAACGAGTAGCTTGAGGAAGACCGAATCCTTTGGAAAGGAGTGGCAATAGCGCCAACCCCATAACAGTTCCAGCGCGAATAACCCTGAGGCTCCCCATGTTCTTCACCAACTGCAATTTGGTAGATTGCTCGGAATAGAAGCCGGTCTAAACACACCCTATGAGTAAAGTCCCCAGTAGGCTGTTCAGTTCCTCCATTTTGTCCTGCCGGAGGATTCGTAGCCCAAGAACCAAAAACTAGGCGGAGAGACGGAAGCCAAAAGAGCAGCGTCGCTTACTTATAAGTGTGTATTCATGGGCGCTTCGAGGTTTGAATACATACGTGAGAGGCCCTGACAACGAGGTTCGCGGCTTTAAAAGGTTACGTCTATCCAGGCCTATACATCTCCTTGACTAACCAAAGTAAACACGACGATGCAATAGCCGATACCAGATTTCTCTAATTGCTTCAATTCTTGAATTGACGGAAAGGTTTGGTGAAGGGTCGGTTGGCTCGTGGCATTCCAAGTTCCGGGCCCATCGTGAGGTACTTATGTACTACGTATGGGGTTACCTAAACCGCTGCGTCAGTGGCGCTCAATACGCATGTTCTTGCGGACTTGGAGGAGAGATGAAGAGATAGCAATTTGAACAGCGAGCATTCGTAAGTTGATTATATCCTATCACGTCTGTGAGGAGATAGACTCATTATGTACACAGGTGAATTTGCACCATGAATTGGTCTAGAGTCGCGGATATAGCAAGTCGCGGCGTAGAGACGTTACGTGCTAAGCGGCCTGGACATCGGAACTGTCAGTGTATGAATAAGAAAAACTTGAAGTCGAAACTGGGTCTCGGAAAGGGTTGAAGTGAAGCGCGACGACGGCGTCACGGGCGCGTCGATTCTCATCACGTGTCTGATAGCACGTGTAAGCCACGTTTCAGATGGTCCGTGCAGTGACAGGTCAATTCAACTCAATTGCTAGCAGTGCTCACAGCTCACAGGCTACAGCTCACTCGAATCCGTGAGTTTCTCAGTAATGAATCCGACGTATTGACATAATTTCAACAAAATTTTGACCCAGATCACTGCACACATGATCTTGAGTCTTATCGAAATTGGAAGACATGCGACATTATGTCGTGTTTCAGGTGTGGAAGAACCAGTCGTTTTTTCTCGCAATAAATAGACTGATCAAAGGGATGCCAAAGACCTTGCAATCCGTTGAGACTAGTTATCTGTTTTTCAAAATTATTCTGAGGGAGACTGAGACGGAGAGTGGGCTTCAGTATCTTATCTTTCCGACCTACCCTTTTCGGTTCGCCATATCTTGATCGGCCGGTCCTTCTTGTCCTCAAGCACATCCGATAATGGTCCGCTGGCTCTATATAAGGCTATACATCGCTAGAACTCACCCTCCATGTCTGTTGCAAGTCGGCCATTACTTCGAACTCTAAACCGCAAATATTCTCGAATAGGACACTTCGTCATTCGTGGGCGACAGTATGCCAGCAGTAGCAGCCCTGCACCCAACCTACTGACCTCCCGTCGTCGTTTCGGGACGTATGTGTCGGGAGGGCTTCTGACTTTGCTAGGGTTGGGTACTTACCCTTTCCTGACGACTCGTGTTCACGCAGACACTGAAGTAGATGTCAAGAGGCAGACCGATACGTCCACTATGAGTAGTCTGATTCGCACTTATGTGGTCTATTCTATGTGTTCGGTGCCAGCCCTCGTCGACGCAGCGCCGAAGATCTTGGGTGTGTTGACTAGTATACCCCTTGTCAGAGAGGTAACCGAAGCATTCGTCCGGATCACCTTTTTCGATCAGGTGAGATAGTGTTATTCAGATCTGTAACGGATCATGAACTGACGCATTCTAATTCACTAGTTTGTTGGAGGTGATACTGCTCATGAGACGGTGCCACTGCTTCGCACGCTTCGTTCGGCCAATAAAGGCGCCCTATTCGCGTACTCTATCGAAGTGGACGAGTCTGAGGCCACTGCATCTTCATCCTCGTCATCGTACAAGAAGGGTCAGCCGGTACACAAACGCATCGTCGATGAGATGGTCCGATGCATTGATGTCGCTGCTGACTTTGAGGATGGTATTGTAGGGAATGCACAGACTGGTAGGCGAACTTGGGTAGCTGTCAAGATGGTATGTTGCCCATCTTCCCATTAAGTTTACGCTGCTGATGGGGATGGTTATAGACCGCACTATTACCTGACGCGCAGTCCTTGATCAACCTCTCTTCCTACCTCCTTACATCCCGCAAACCTCTCCCAGTACCCTTCCCCGGATCCCCTCGTTCAACGGATCTTGGTGTCCTATACAATGAGAAACCAAGCTCCGGCGGAACTCTGACACCAGATGATGTTTCCTCACTACGTGAATTACACTCGGATCTCAGACGGATATGCGCCCGTGCACAGCAACGCGGTGTGAAAATCATCATTGACGCGGAATACAGGTAGGTCTTTCGTCATGTTGTTTCCCTCCTACGTTGGTTGACCTTTCGGATCAAGCTGGTATCAACCTGCCATTGACGCGATGCAACTTTCGCTCATGCGTGAATTCAACAAGTGCTCTCAGGAAGGTTCTGTGCAACCTCTCATATATGGGACATACCAAGCCTATCTTAGAAGGTAAATTAATCAATCGAAATTCTGGTTAGTCAAGCTAGCTTCTGAGCTATTAGTATCATAGGACTCCGTCTCATCTCCAACAATCATTCATAGACGCCAAAGAGAACAACTATACCCTCGGAGTGAAACTCGTACGCGGTGCATACCACCCACACGAAATAGCCGCGTACGAGGCGCGTTCAGCAGGCCGTTCCTCTCTATCTATATCTCCCGATTCTCACCCGCCGGTTTGGTCAGCAAAGAACGAGACCGACGCGTGCTACAATGAATGCGCGAAGTTGCTGATTCAGAAGATTAAGGAGGATGTTCAGGCCCGGGATCAGACTACCAGTATGAATCCCGTCAAGTGGTTCAGGTATCCAAGTCATAGTTACCCTCAGATTGGAGTATTATTTGGAACGCATAATTGGGAGAGCAGTAGGCTTATTTTGAAGGAACTGGTGGATGCTGGTCTTGCGAAGGAGGAAGAGGGAGGCGTCGTGAACTTAGGGGATGAAGTCACCGAGCGGTTGACTCTGGGTCAGCTGTATGGTGCGTTTGTCTTTGCTTGATGTTGTCCATGTCTATGGTCCAGTGGTGTTCATGTGTGATTTAACAGGTATGAGTGACGAGCTTTCGAATTATTTGGTACAAAAAACAAGATCCAATGCACCCATGGTGATCAAGTATGATTCCAGTCTCATTTCTCCCATCATATAAACTTGTTAACTCATTTTTCATGTAGATATGTTCCTTACGGTGCGCTATCGGAGGTACGAACCAAGTTTACTCCTTCTGTCCGTTAATTCATACTCACCCTCCCATACACTAGGTCATGCCCTACCTCAGTCGAAGAGCAATCGAGAATAAGTCTGTGCTAGGCAACGGGACTGCCTCTGAAGAACGCAAACGGGCATGGAAGGAGATTAAGACAAGGATTTTCGGTTAGACTGAGTCAATATTCGCCATCGCGTTTTAGAGAGTTTTTCATTGTACTATCGTTTCATGGACTTGTAGCACTTGCATTGTATAGAATTCGGTTTGGGTGTGGATGTACTACGTGTTCTTCGTAAAGATGATTGCGCGTAAATTAGCGCCGGACTGGGCGCTTATAGAGGTCCTAAACTCAATTTTCTTGTCCTTCGATGTGCAGCTACTACAATACAAATCGGTTTTTTGTCTGCTACAATGAGCGTCTGTGGTGCAACACAATAGGGTCCAAGTTAATGAAATCAATTTGTTCCTTCCTGTAGTCGTCCGGGATGAGGGTGGTATTGTCTCCGTTGAGCTGTATTAATACCTAAACTCGGAGAAAAAAAGTCTGAGAACAATTTCACTACTGTTGAGGAGAAAGTATATCTAACCTGATTGCCGGGAGTATATTGAGCCCAAGTTGGACCTGAGAAGAATAAATGAGTAATGAGTGAGAAATCTTCAACAGACAGTCCCTACGTGGAAGACCTTTCCCATCGTTTGGGTCCAAGCTCGTAGCAAACGATACCCAATAGTCAATCATCAAGCTACTTAGTAAGAGATCCGAGGCAGTTCCGTTCTGAACACCACCATACACATATAGAACTTCCGATCCATGTGATACTAGATGAAAACAGCGAGGTCAGTAAAGAAGAACTGCTCGCTTTTCGAGGGAAGTAAATGGTTACCTCCTAGGAAAGGTGGATTATTCGGCTGGGGCTGCGTGAAGAGATATCCGAATGTCTTCACACCTGCGTCACTAGCCGCTTGGATCCATAGACGCCTCTGGGACTGGAAACTGATGTCACCGTCTATATTCATATTCGAAGGCTTCAGTACACGACCACTATGTTTTCAGGTGGAGAAAACACTGAACGTACCTATAGCAGCAGCCCGCTTGAACCCAGGGCTGAGACCAAATGTTTCGTTACCGGTGTTGAATGGAGAACCTTGCGCAGGGTCTTCAGGATAGAGATCGAGTATGATTTGAATGGAACTATCGAGTTGTTCGATGGACACGCCTGTGACAGGAGGTGAAAAGTTGGCAGCAATTACTGAAGCTATCACTTCTGAGGTGTAGTTGTCTGCTGTCGGCGTAAATAAAGTACCTATGTATTCGGATTCCCAGCGATATCAGACTGGATTCTCGAGATGAGTAACGAGGAAAAAAAAGAACCTTCGTCTAGATTCGTCCCAGCTATGAAAGGTAGATGTGCAAAATTTCCTTTCTTCAGCAACAAAGATGGAAGTTCGGGTATGAATCCCCCAGGTCCATCGATAGTCGGGTCAAAAGCAAATTGTTCAGGCGCTTCCTCTATGGCAACTAGGAGTCCTTGTAGAATGTCGCTAGTGTTCGCCGACTGCAAACACTCGAAAGTGTTGTCGGTGTTAGCTAGGCTCGCGCATTCAGGTACATTGGCGACAAAGTTCTCCCAATCAATCTGACGCTTTTCGGAATTGAAGAGCAAGTTGGTGGCTGCGGAACCGGACTCAAATATCTGTAATCAACAAAGTATTGTAAGGTGAGAAATGCCGTACACTGGGCATCTGAATATAGAACTTACGGCTGCTCGAGCGAATTTAGAGAACTCGGGGTTCAAGAACTGTACTGCAAGCATGATTGCACCAGCACTTTCGCCGAACACCGTGACCTATCGGGATTGTCGGCTGACTTGAATAATCAAACTGGGTAACAAAATTACCTTACTTGGATCACCTCCGAATAATCCGATGTTTTTTTGTACCCATTCCAACGCAGCCAATTGGTCCATCAACGCCAAATTTAGAGCTTTTCTATCCTCGGCTTCCCGTCCTTGCGGAAACCCAAGGGGACCCAGGCGATAGTTGTGGTTCACATATATGATAGGTGTTCCCTATGCCGCGACGTGTAAACTACACGAGCCGTGACATGAAAGAGTAGACGTGCTTACTCGGGCAACACTCTGAGCAACAATGGCACTTCCGTTGAATGTGCTTGCTGCTCCTTCCTGAAACCCACCGCCATATGTCCTTTGGACCTCATAAATATCTATCAACTCGTAATGGTGTAAATCGTGCTTACCAGAACAGCACTGGCAGAGAAGTATTTGCTGGAAGATTAGAGGGACGAAAGACGTTGATTGTCAAGCAATCTTCTGACAATTCGGAGGCTGGCACTCCCTTGAAAATTCCCTCTAAAAAAACTGCGGGGTCTCAAACGCACTTTAGACGTACTGGTTGCAAACAAGCAAAACCGAAGTTGCTGGCGTCAAATGTCTCGGCATCAATGGACGTCTGCAACACCGGGGGTTTCAGGCGCAAACTACCCAAAGGTGGTTGGGCAAAAGGGATGCCTGTTATCCGATGCTCACAGTCAGAATATACCAGCGGAGGGATGTGGACAGAGTAGATACGAAACCTCCAAAGAAATCTTGTTGTAACAAAGTAACATCTCTTCCAACTAAGGTCGTGTTGCCCAATTGAACTTGGGGAGCCGCAGCGACGGTAAGCGCAGATGTGATCCAAAGCAGGGCCGCGAGCATTGTGCAACTAGACTTCGTCGAATTGTCGAATGCTCTGCCCTTTTAAAGCTCGATATTCAGATCCAGCAAGGTCTCAGGTGACTCAAGAGTAGTTGACGTGTACCGGCGGCGGCTAATATGACTTCCGAGACCGTCGCTGACAACCGACTCGGATGCAGGCGAGATGTAGGTATGCCATCTATGACACCATAGAAGCTGAATGTATTATAGATTGTATCCAAGCCAGTACGACCTGGTGTAGTTTCTCCGAGTCTGCTACCGAGCGGCCGTATCACGAAACCACCCTTCACCTCTCGTTTAATGAATCCTGTGCATGTACTTACACAAAAATAGAGAAGGTGGGGCACGGGCACAATAGAATCATCGCTTGCTTCCAGTTGAGGACAATGCTGCGAGGACGGTGCGACTACTTGAAGTTTGAAGTATTCTCGCCACCCAACAAGTGCTCTTCATTCTCATGTACGAACGATATTCCGACGGAGAAGCGCCAACTTGTGAGAGAAATTGGGGCCACATAGCATGATAAGGCACTGCGGGTACCTTTTACAGCAGCGAGATTATATATCGTTGGAGCATAGCAAGTTTGACAGTTCATAGACGTCCTGGGACAGAGAGAAGACAAGGGAAAGAAGTGCTAGTTGAGATGAAGTCTAGAATACTGCTTGTAAGCACAAAGGAAAAGACTGATTGAAGGCTAGAGCGTTACATACTTAGAGTCTTAGACTGTAGTCTCAGGACTCGGAGTCAGAGTAGATCTCCAGACCAACAACTTCCGAGTAGAAAAATTGAAGCAAACAAAAGGCCTTAGGTCGAACATTCGAATAACGTTAAAGACTAGTTTGCTAGGCTTCTAGTTTTGTGTAGTGCTTGAGCAAATTTCAGCTAGTAGAAATCGACAAGAGAAGTCGTTCAGGGGAATTGGGAATAGAGACCGATGAGCACACCATATGTAGTAACTGATTCCCACGGGCGTTCCAATACACAGACAAAAAATCCAATTCAACGTTGAATTACAGACATTTGGTATCAGGAAATGGCTACAAACTCTATCCCACCAACATTATATCAGAGCCTTCTACTGAAGCTCGTTAAGGTCCTGGAAATGACGCAAAAGCCGGAAGGAGTTGTAACCCCTCAAGATAAACAAGCTATCCTGCAGGCTGTTCGTAAACTTCTGGTTTCGTGCTTTTGACTGCTAGTGCCTTGGTCTTACAAGATTGATATCTAGACGAATGACTTCAAGGCTTCCTTACTGCAAGCTAAAGAACTAGCCGTGAACTTACCTGGTGGTGAGCTGTTGACTGAAGACCAAGATGATGTTATAGATATGTTGATGACACTGAGGGAACGCAAGCGGTGAGCAATGCGTGAATTATGCATATGATTGCGGATGCTCACGCTGACTCGCTTCACAGGGAGCAGTTGCTCCAGTTCGCTGCGGTGTCGCAAAGAGCTCAACCCTCGTTAGCTGAAATCAAGATGGAAGTTGATTCCATGGCATCAACCCCAGCAAACGAGTGAATTTGCTACTCAAACTCCCTTCCGTTGTTGACAGTCTAGTCGAGGCGCAGTGGGATGTGATATAGGAGGCCAAAATACCCAGCTTTGGCATGGACGCTTTGGCTCTGTTTGTTCAGCACGACGAGCAGTTATCTCGACGCTTGCGTCCTTCTTTCGTCGAGTACACTACTACCATGCAAGTCAGGAAGCCTGGTGCTTTCAATACTCTCATTTTTGTCCTCGCCATCCTTTTTGAAGCTGCGATATGCGATCAAAGTCGAGTACATTGGATAAGCCCCTCGGCGGGTGATGTATTTGGTCCAGGAGACAGTATTGTCGGAAAATGGACAAAAAGCTGTTGTCTCTCCGTCATTCAAGCTCTGCTCGGACTGCTAGATGAACTTGGGTAGCTGTCAAGATGGTATGTTGCCCATCATCACATCAAGTTTACGCTGCTGACGGCAATGGCTATAGACCGCACTATGACCTGACGCGCAGTCATTGATCAACCTGTCTTCCTACCTCCTTGCATCCCGTAAACCTCTCCCAATACCCTTCCCCGGATGCCCTCGTTCAACGGATCTTGATGTCCTATACAATGAGAAACCAAGCTCCGGCGGAACTCTGACACCAGATGATATTTCCTCACTACGTGAATTACATTCGGATCTCAGGCGGATATGCGCCTGTGCACAGCAACGCGGTGTGAAAATCATCATTGACGCGGAATACAGCTCTTTCGTCATGTTGTTCCTATACGTTGGTTGACCTTTCGGATCAAGCTGGTATCAACCCGCCATTGACGCGATGCAGCTTTCGCTCATGCGTGAATTCAACAAGTGCTCTCAGGAAGGTTCTGTGCAGCCTCTCATATATGGAACATACCAAGCCTATCTTAGAAGGTAAATTAGTCAATCGAAATACTGGTTAGTCAAGCTAGCTTCTGAGCTATTAGTATCATAGGACTCCCTCTCACCTCCAACAATCATTCATAGACGCCAAAGAGAACTATACCCTCGGAGTGAAACTCGTACGCGGTGCATACCATCCACACGAAATAGCCGCTTACGAGGCGCGTTCAGCAGGCCGTTCCTCCCTATCTATCTCTCCAGACTCTCACCCGCCGGTTTGGACATCAAAGGACGAGACCGATGCGTGCTACAATGAATGCGCGAAGGTGCTGATTCAGAAGATTAAGGAGGATGTTCAAGCTCAGACGCGGGATCAAACTAGCAGTATGAATCCTGTCAAGTGGTTCAGGTATCCAAGCCATGGGAACCCTCAGATCGGAGTATTATTTGGAACGCATAATTGGGAGAGCAGTAGGCTTATTTTGAAGGAACTGGTGGATACTGGTCTTGCGAAGGAGGAAGAGGGAGGCGTCGTGAACTTAGGGGATGAAGTCACTGAGAGGTTAACTTTGGGTCAGCTGTATGGTGCGTTTGTCTTTGCTTGATGTTGTCGATGTCGATGGTCCAGTGGTGTTCATATGTGATTTAACAGGTATGAGTGACGAGCTTTCGAATTATTTGGTACAAAAAACAAGATCCAATGCACCCATGGTGATCAAGTATGATTCCAGTCTCATTTCTCCCATCATATAAACTCAATAGCTCACCCTTCATGGAGATATGTTCCTTATGGTGCACTATCGGAGGTACGAACCAGGTTTACTCCTTCTGTCCGTTAATTCATACTCACTCTCCCCTACACTACTAGGTCATGCCCTACCTCAGTCGAAGAGCAATCGAGAATAAGTCTGTGCTAGGCAACGGGACTGCATCTGAAGAACGCAAACGGGCATGGAAGGAGATTCAGACAAGGATTTTCGGTTAGACTGAGTCAATATTCGTCATCGCGTTTTAGAGTTTTTCATTGTACTATCGTTTCATGGACTTATAGCACTTGCATTGTATAGAGCTCGGTTTGGGTGTGTATGTACATGTTCTTTGTCAAGATGATTGCCAGCGCGTAAATTAGCGCCGGAATGGGCGCTTGAATTGCTAGTTGAGGTCCTAAACTTGATTTCCTTGTCCGTCGATGTGTAACTACTACAATACAAATCGATGTTTTGTCTGCTACAATGAGCGTCTGTGATGGAACACAAGAGGGTCTGAGTTGATGAAATCAATTTGTTCCTTCCTGTAGTCGTCCGGGATGAGGGTGGTATTGTCTCCGTTGAGCTGTATTAATACCTAAACTCGGAGAAAAAGGTCTGAGAACAAACCGCTGTTGAAGAGAAAGTATATCTAACCTGATTGCCGGGAGTATATTGAGCCCATGTTGGACCTGAAAAGAATAAATGAGTAACGAGTGAGAAATCTTCAACAGACAGGCCCTACGTGGAAGACCTTTCCCATCGTTTGGGTCCAAGCTCGTAGCGAACGATACCCAATAGTCAATCATCAAGCTACTTAGTACGAGATCCGAGGCAGTTCTGTTCTGAACACCACCATACACATATAGAACTTCCGATCCATGCGATACTAGATGAAAACATCGAGGTCAGTAAAGAACTGCTCGCTTGTCAGAGGGAAGTAAATGGTTACCTCCTAGGTAAGGTTCATTATTTGGCTGAGGCTGCGTGAAGAGATATCCGAATGTCTTCACACCCGCGTCACTGGCCGCTTGGATCCATAGACGCCTCTGGGACTGGAAACTGAGATCACCGTCTATATTCATATTTGAAGCCTTCAGTACACGACCACTATGTCTTCAGGTGGAGAAAACACTGAACGTACCTATAGCAGCAGCCCGCTTGAACCCAGGGCTGAGACCAAATGTTTCGTTACCGGTGTTGAATGGAGAACCTTGCGCAGGGTCTTCAGGATAGAGATCGAGTATGGTTTGAATGGAACTATCGAGTTGTTCGGTGGACACGCCCGGGGCAGGAGGTGAAAAGTTGGCAGCAATTATTGAAGCTATCACTTCTGAGGTGTAGTTGTCTGCTGTCGGCGTGAATACAGTACCTATGTATTCGGATTTCCAGTGGTATCAGAAATTGAATCCTCGAGATGAGTCACAAGGAAAAAAAGAACCTTCGTCGAGATTCGTCCCAGCTATGAAAGGTAGATGTGCGAAATTTCCTTTCTTCAGCAACAAAGATGGAAGTTCAGGTATGAATCCCCCAAGTTTATCGATAGTCGGGCCAAAAGGAAATCGTTCAGGCGCTTCCTCTATAGCAGCTTTGAGTCCTTCTAAAATGTCGCTAGTATTCGCCGACTGTAAACACTCGAAAGTGTTGTCGGTGGTAGCCAGGCTCGCGCATTCGGGTACATTGGCAACAAAGTTCTCCCAATCAATCTGACGTTTTTCGGAATTGAAGAGCAAGTTGGTGGCTGCGGAACCGGACTCGAATATCTGTAATCAACAAAGCATTGTAAAGGTGAGAAATGCCGTACACTGGGCATCTGAATATAGAACTTACGGCTGCTCGAGCGAATTTGGAGAACTCGGGGTTCAAGAACTGTACTGCAAGCATGATTGCGCCGGCACTTTCGCCGAACACCGTGACCTATCACAAATTGTCGACCGACTTGAATACAGTAAAAAATAATCAAACTGGGTAACAAAATTACCTTACTTGGATCACCTCCGAATAATCCGATGTTTTTTTGTACCCATTCCAACGCAGCCAATTGGTCCATCAACGCCAAATTTAGAGCTTTTCTATCCTCGGCTTCCCGTCCTTGCGGAAATCCAAGAGGCCCCAGGCGATAGTTGTGGTTCACATATATGATAGGTGTTCCCTATGCCGCGACGTGTAAACTACACGAGCCATGACGT
Organism: Neonothopanus nambi; assembly: GCA_003987895.1. Taxonomy (NCBI): domain Eukaryota; kingdom Fungi; phylum Basidiomycota; class Agaricomycetes; order Agaricales; family Omphalotaceae; genus Neonothopanus; species Neonothopanus nambi. The sequence goes on along the minus strand of RCHF01001668.1, from coordinate 12,140 downwards.
GAAAGAGTAGACGTGCTTACTCGGGCAACACTCTGAGCAACAATGGCACTTCCGTTGAATAGGTTTGCTGCTCCTCCCTGAAACCCACCGCCAAATGTCCTTTGGACCTCATGAATATCTATCGACTCGCAATGGTGTAAGTCGTGCTTACCAGAACAGCACTGGCAGAGAAGTATTTGCTGGAAGATTAGAGGGACGAAAGACGTTGATTGTCAAGCAATCTTCTGACAATATGGAGGATGGCCATCCCTGGAAAATTCCCTCTGAAAATTAGGGCGTCTCAAACACACTTTAGACGCACTGGTGGCAAAGGTTGCAAACAAGCAAAACCGAAGTTGCTGGCGTCAAATGTCTTGGCATCAATGGACGTCTGCAAAACCGGGGGTTTCAGACGCAAACTACCCAAAGGTGGTTGGGCAAAAGGGATGCCTGTTATCCGATGCTCACAGTCAGAAATCTACCAGCTGATGGATGTGGACAGAGTGGATACGAAACCTCCAAAGAAATCTTGTTGTAACAGTGTAACATCTCTTCCAGTTAAGGTCGTGTTACCCAATTGAACTTGGGGAGCCGCAGCGACAGTAAGCGCAGATGTGATCCAAAGCAGGGCCGCGAGCATTGTGCGATTAGACTTCGTCGAATTGTCGAATGCCCTGCCCTTTTAAAGCTCGATATTCAGATCCAGCAAGGTCTCAGGTGACTCAAGAGTAGTTGACGTGTACCACGGAACCACCCTTCACCTCTCGTTTAATGAATCCTGTGCATGTACTTACACAAAAATAGAGAAGGTGGGGCACGGGCACAATAGAACCGTCCTTTGCTTCCAGTCGAGGACAATGCTGCGGGGACGGTGCGACCACTCCAAGTTTGAAGCATTCTCGTCACCCCCTAAGTGCTCTTCATTCTCATGTACGATCGATACTCCGACGGAGAAGCGCCAACTTGTGAGAGAAATTGGGACCAAATAGCATGATAAGGCACTGCAGGTGCCTTTTACAGCAGCGAGATTATGTATCATTGCAGAACGGATTCCTTTCGGCGAGCATCATAGCCAGTTTGACAGTTCATAGACGTCCCGGGACAGAGAGGAGACAAGGGAAAGAAGTGCTAGTTGAGATGAAGTCTAGAATACTGCTTGTAAGCACAAAGGAAAAGACTGATTGAAGGCTAGAGCGTTACATGCTTAGACCACTGGAGATCTACTCTGAGCCTACTTATGACCAACAACTTCCGAGTAGAAAAATTGAAGCAAGCAAAAGGCCTTAGGTCGGACATTCGAATAACGTTAAAGACTTGTTTGCTAGGCTTCTAGTTTTGCGCAGCGCTTGAGCAAATTTCAGCTAGTAGAAATCGACAAGAGAAATCGTAAGTTGTAACTCGTTCAGGGGAATCGGAATAGACTAATGAGCACACCATATGTAGTAACTAGTTCCCATGGGCGTTCCGCTACACAGACAAGAAATCCAATTCAACGTTGAATTACAGACATTTGGTATCAGGAAATGGCTACAAACTCTATCCCACCAACATTATATCAGAGCCTTCTACTGAAGCTCGTTAAGGTCTTGGAAATGACGCAAAAGCCGGAAGGAGTTGTAACCCCTCAAGATAAACAAGCTATCCTGCAGGCTGTTCGTAAACTTTTGGTCTCGCACTTTTGGCTGCTAGCGCCTTGGTCTTACAAGATTGATATCTAGACGAATGACTTCAAGGCTTCCTTACTGCAAGCTAAAGAACTAGCCGTGAACTTACCTGGTGGTGAGCTGTTGACTGAAGACCAAGATGATGTTATAGATATGTTGATGACACTGAGGGAACGCAAGCGGTGAGCAATGCGTGAATTATGCATATGATTGCGGATGCTCACGCTGACTCGCTTCACAGGGAGCAGTTGCTCCAGTTCGCTGCGGTGTCGCAAAGAGCTCAACCCTCGTTAGCTGAAACCAAGATGGAAGTTGACTCCATGGCATCAACCCCGGCAAACGAGTGAATTTGTTACTAAAATTCACTTCCTTTGTCGATGGTCTAGTCGAGGCGCAGTGGGATGTGATATAGAAAGCCAAAATACCCAGCTTTGGCATGGACGCTTTGGCTCTGTTTGTTCAGCACGACGAGCAGTTGTTGATTCGCATTTCTTTCCTAACTTCATTCTCGCCTTGACGGTACTTTTTCGGGGCAGGCCTCGCTGGACAGTTCTATCTCAATATCTCGACGCTTGCGTCCTTCTTTCGTCGAGTCCACTACTACCATGCAAGTCAGGAAGCCTGGTGCTTTCAATACTCTCATTTTTGTCCTCGCCATCCTTTTTGAAGCTGCGATATGCGATCAAAGTCAAGTACATTGGATAAGCCCCTCGGCGGGTGACGTATTTGGTCCAGGCGATAGCATTGTCGGAAAATGGACGGCACAGAAAGCTGTTGTCTCTCCTTCGTTCAAGCTCTGCTCGGGGTCTCCACAGTCTAGTTTGGGCTCTCGCTCAGCCGAAGATGACGGCGAATCAAGTGCTGGTTGCGGAGATAAGGTCTACCCTACGGTACAACAGGATTCTGGAACGTACTCCATTTCTTTGTGAGTGGTGATTGATTGGCGTTCGTAATATGCACTAATTTTCTGACTGGGCGTGATAGAGCGATTCCAAATACCACATCGACAGAAACCTTTTATTTGATGATGATGGACGATTTCGAGAATAAATATACTTCCCCGTCCTTCTCCATATCTCGTAGGTTCTTTCTCAAGTTCTCGTAATAAAATATTCACGCTTGGCACCTGGCGTAGCTACGTCCTTGGCTTCTTCAGCGGAAAACACGCAGCAAGGCGATGAGCCTGTCACCAACACTGGTGGCGCCCAGGCCCCTCTGTCAGCTCCGACGTCTGCTTCTTCACCGCCGGTCACAGTCACAGCAGTACCAGTCTCCGAGCCCGACTCTACAACTCCTGCTACTTCCGATCCTAATATCACTACCCGTACGCCACTCTCAACCGCAGCATTCGCTGTCCCTTTGTCCATCGTCGGCGCTATTCTTCTGGTTGCATGTGGCCTCGCACTTCGACACAGCCAAAGATTAGGACAAGAGCGTGCAAGAGATGTGGAGAAGCTTGCGTTATCGCGCGCGCAGAGCAATGCGGCGAGCTTCAAGTCAGGATACAGTCGGCAGTCGGATATTGAGCATGCTTTGAGCGTTCTTTCTAAGAACGATATCCCTTATGCTCAGCCAGTTTCCAAGGCTTATGCTTCGGTGCCGGTTCCTTTGTTCATGCCAATGGAAATGCCTGCGAGGGGAGAACCTAGAAAATGCACAAGAGAAGCTTATTATCCAGCCCCTCGTGATGTACGTTATCAGCTGCCGAGTCGAAATAGTAGTTATCGAACAAGAGAGGGACCTCCGTCGTATCGAGCATCTGCGCGACCCTCCAGAGAGTGCATGCATTCTGACTCTTCATCTTACACCGTGCGGCCTTCTACCAGATCTGCATATTCCGTCCCTCGATCTTCTCGATCCTCTTACCGTATGCCCTCTTCGTCTTTACCCAAATCCCGCTCGAATTCTCGGTCTTCTCGGTCTTCCCGGCCTTGTCTTCCATCGCTTCAAGTTGGTTCGCCTATACACTCTGATCTTCATTTTCGTGCTGCAGTGGAAAGTGACCGTGATCGTGAGCGGCGGCAGCGGCAGCGTTATGAAGATGAGGGAGAGGTCACTCACTCCGTTTTGGATGATTATATGCTACCTGAACCTGAGCCGCCGTCTCTGCCACCGTCATGTTTACTGCCTGCACCTCAGAGATTGCATGTCAGGAATGAGGGGGCGGCTGTACCGCATGCGGTGAGGGATGTAGATGACTTTGAGGACGAGATGGAGGAGGTAGATTTGTATGACGTTGTAGCGAAAACCATTAGGAAAAATTATAACTAGAGACCTTATGTAGTACTACATACTTAGGAATGTATGTCAGTTGTATATACATTACAGAAATAAGCATCCGAATCAGAAGATTTCCTGGACTCAGTCGGATCACACAGGGTCTACAAGCAAATCTAGCTTGATTGGCAATAAGATGTAACTGTGAATAATCTACATGGAGTTTGCACAAAGGCACATGAACAGCTAAAAACCTTCGAAAATAATAGTACGTTTAAATCCATGAAAGAGAAACTAATCCCAAGAAGGCGATGATTGGTAGGAATGGCTCCGGTGGGCCGCTCCGTTCTGAGCAGGACTTGACGGAGACCACGAAGGAGATGTTGGGCTGTATGCAGGGGATGCGGGTGCTAATACAGGATGGAGTAGATCAGTAATGAGAGGGATAGTTTCGAGCGTTTCAACTTACAGTATGCGGGAGCTATAGTAAATAGGGAAGAAAAATCAGCGTCAACCCCAATAGACATAACATCAAAGACTTACAAGCTGGGGAATAGGCAGGAGAGGTGGGAGCTAGCGAGAGAATATGCTATTAGTGGAGGTAACAGGATATGAAATCATGAATAACTTACAGTATTTCGGCGACGACGGTGAAGCCATCGGCGACGTCGGCGAATACTTGGGCGAAGACGGGGACATGTGTGCAGGAGCTGGCGGCATTAGATCAGCATACACGAAGACGAGGTACAATTACAGTCACTTACAAGCTGGAAAAGAAAGAACAGCGCGAACAAACTGTCAGTATACTGAAGAACAATTGAATTAAGGAGAAACTTGCTTGGTGAGTCTGGAAAGAAAATCATTTAGTGGAAGTTCACGGACCGACGGGAATTGGACTTACATCGCGGAGACGCCGGACTGAACGATGGACTGGTAGGTGAGTAACGGGGGGATGTAGGACTGAAAGATGGTGATTGAGGACTGTAACGGGGTGAAGTAGGAGAGAAGGACGGTGACGTTGGTGAGTAGCGGGGGCTGGTAGGAGAGTAAGCAGGAGAAGTAGGATTGAAAGCTGGGGAGGTAGGAGAGTACGTAGGCGATGTCGCGCCTCGCCCAGGCTCGTAGAAAGGTGATGTTGCGCCGTACGCCATAGGTGAAGTGGCCCCACCAAACGGCGACTGAGGAACAAAACCAGGAGACGTGGGTGAATACGCGTTCGGTGAGCTGGGGCTGTACCCTGGCCCAGCCGGTGACATACCACCTGCACCCAGAGGACTCTGACCGAACCCAAGCCAAGGGAAATTTGCCGCATCTTCCCCACCATTGACTGCCAGTGGCGAGAAAGCGGCCTGATCACCTCTGAACAACCCATCTTGCCATACTGGCGAATTGGTGTCATAGGGAGTCATGGCAACTTGGCCAGGAGTCATACCACCATCAATCTGAGCAGCGAGCATGGATTGCACAGGTAGTCGATGATCAACGATGGCATCCTTAAGCATATCTATGTCCAGCGCGACGTCAAATGCACCGGTTCCCATTGGAGCCATTTGGCCAAACATCACGTTCTCAGCGACACCATGACAGTCATCTTTCTCGCCCACAGCAGCCGCTTCCATCAAAATCTCTACCGTCTCCTCGAATGAACATCTCATGAGTGCACCAGTGTCGGCGCGGTTGATACCGTGTCGAGTGATTGCCATGAGCGAACCTCGGTGAGTCATGAGGTCACAAAGTATAGCTAAATGTCTGTAGTTCACATAAGAACCATCAAACTCGATGACGCCACGTAGTTCCTTCAGGATAGCCGCGCGCGCAGCTTCGATACCTAGCACGTTAAATATCTCCACACAGCTGTTAGAGTATGTGCGCGTGAAGTCGACACCATCAATGCACATCACGGTCTTGAGGTTGATTCCGTCAGTTTCCAGCACCCACTCCTTCTCTTTCTCCGTCACGATGGCGCCATCGGGTGTTGTCTCGACTAGATCATGTCGAGTCAAGAAGACACGGTGGATACCTTGAACACCCCGCAAACTAACAGAGTTCAGCATTGTGTTCTCCAGTTGCCTGAGAAATATATCTTCCTCTACAGATTCCAACCCGTCCTCTTCTTTGTCCCCTCCACCCAAGACACGACAACGAATAACTAGCTTCTCTGCATTGTCTTCACTCCAGATGACAAAGAGATCCGTCTTGAAGCTTTCCGCTATACGGCTTGCAACATAGGCCATCGTAAGCTTCCGATCGAGCATCTTTGCACGGTCGAGCTCCAGACGAAGCAGCCAAGGTGACTGTAGGTGAAGCTTCGATTCAACCTCTTCATCAGGGATAGCGAAGAAGGATTCGACGAAGACTTCATCTTCTTCGATAATCGTGGAACTAGGATCGGGGTCGTACCAGATTTCTACAGCAGCGGTGACAGTGCGCAGAGAGGTATAAGCCAATTCTTGTTGTACGTTCTTAGCAAGGTTAGGGTCGAAGCGGATGTGAGGGTCGAGATAGACGGACAGTGAGGGAGTCTTGATATTGGTCRCRACATTGATGATCTCCTTCAATCGTGGTACACCCAATGTAACGTTTTTACTGGACACACCAGCATAATGGAAAGTGTTGAGCGTCATCTGTGTAGCGGGTTCTCCGATGGACTGAGCGGCAAGAGTGCCACACATCGCGCCTGGATTGGCAATCGACTGATTGAACTTCGCCTCAACTTCTCCCAGTACCCACTCGAACGCTTCCCTGTTCAAGTGGAAACGCTCAAGAACACGCCGACATGCGAACATCGCTCTGAGGTGCATCTGGAATCGCAGAGTCGCATTTTCTTGCGCCTCATTGCTCAGCTTGTCATCACCCCGAACAACGGTGAGACGCCTGCATAAAGCTTTGACTGAGTCGATGATGAAGGCAACTAATGCTTCCACCTATCAATGTGGAAGATCTGCGTAGCATTCTGCACTATACGAGACAGGTTGACGGGAAGATATTGATTGGCAGAGGGGTCGGTTCGAGGGAAGATGAATCCACGGAGTGTTTTGCGGTCCGCGCAGAGCTGGTGATATTCTTCGTCAAGCTTTGTCTGCAATTCCAACGAGTTGTCGTCGATGCCGACTTGTAGCATTCCAGACAAGAATCCTCCAGCTGGGTCCGTAACATCGACACGGTAGTTGTGTTCAAACTCCCGATCATTGAGAGAGAACGTGTCAGTGCTCTGCTTCTCGATGAACGCTCCATCCATTCCATCCTCCCCATATACAAACTGGATGAGATCTCCAAGGGAGTCCCATCATAACAGACCATCACATCCTCCAGGGCCTTCACCAAACGAGGCTGAATGTAGCTGGTCTCGGCCGTCTTAACTGCAGTATCGCCAAACCCTCTCGTCCAGCCATAGCGTGGAAGAAGGACTCCTGAGGTGAGGCCACGCAGATAAGAATTCTCCACGAAACCTCGCGACTCGGGACTAAAACCATCCTTCGTGAAGTGAACATACAAGTCGACGCTCTCAAAAGATTCACGGATAATCATACCCGGTGATGGCTTCAAACGGTCGTGCATCGCATGCTGGATGATTTTCGCAACATTCGCCTTGCGCCCTGCAATTGTCTCCGTGATATAGTACCGGCGTCTGCAATTGTATCGCCAATCCCAATACTGAAGCCACTGTGAAACAGCCAGAAATCGACGACAGTCTGCCAACCAGTGAAAAGCTGACGTGTAGCCTCCGGACCTTTCTCTCAGAACACGACGTGCACCAAAGCGCCTGCCGAAGCACCAACAGTCTTTTTGTCAACAATACCAAAAATAATCTCTCCATCATCACGCCATCGTCAAAGATAGGATTAGAAGACTTCGGATCCGGAAATCGATGAGTGTTGATACCACGAGGGATGGTCAGATTAAGGATCTGCTTCCCTGTCCATAATGGCTTCGAAGGATTGCAAGACGTCTCACATTCTACACTTGCACAAAAAGGTTCCGGCGGAAAGCCTAGCAAAAAGAGTCAATATCAGATATCGCGGTGAAAAGGAAAGTAGAACTCACTCGAATAAGGCATTAAGCGTACCCGATGACTCATCATACTCATTTTGTGTAGACTGGGCTGCCGGGTGAAGAGAACGGAGCTGAACATCGGAAGTAGTCAGTTATCATGCACTCCCATTTCGACAATGATCACTCACTCTCCATCCTTCAAATGCCGCTCGACGACCCAACCATACTGAAGGAACGCACAATCCGCACGCTTATTGTACCGCAAATCGATGCCTTCACTAGCATCACGGATGACATAACGAGCACCAGAGTATATTGTAGATCCATTTCGCACTAACTCTTGCAAGAAGGCGATATTGTATGGTGTCACTGTAAGGAAGCAAATCATTACAACACAAGTCACGGAATTTCAGTATAGCAACACACTAGGATTAGGCGGGGCATCGGGTTGACTTTTAGCCTAAGCAAGCAGTCCCAAGCCTTGGGCAGCCAGATGAGAAACTTTACTGTCCGCGGATGGTAGAGACACAAGCAATGTAATCTCAGCGAGTGCGAAAGTTGGCAGACAGGTAGTTTCGCCGAGTCTCCCGGAATAGCTGAATCTGTAGCCGAAAGATCTCCCGCCTCCCTGAGCTTGATGGAAACCTAAATCGATTCGCCCGTCGATGTGGTCGACGAGGAAGCGGCACTGCTCGAGGAACGCCACCCAAAAGTTTCAAATCGAGAGGACGACGACGAAACAGACCCTGTCGCGGAGACTGTGCGCGAGTGAGGCACGGAGGGAGTCCAAAAAATCAACAATAGGAGCTATGATTGAGGAATGCAAGAGTTCACTGAGGTTTGCAAAGCGAGGTAGGCCCGGAGTACTAGCTTGTTCAAGTTTGTGTTGGTTGAATGATTCGCTCCGCGCAAAAAATTCGGCACGTGGACCCAAACCGGCCCCGGTTAGCCTTGCTTCTTCCCACGCACTACTGGCCAGATGACTCTGAGTCGAACAATTTTAGCCACTTATCTTCAAGATTCTCTCAGGCCGCTGGCTCATGGGTGTATTTGGATCAGGGTCTTTCTATATATAAAAGGCGCAGTGTCTTCTAACTTCCTCCCCTTCTCACTTTGACCTGAACTATCATCTCTAAACCATACCAGCTGTAAAGTGTACTTTCTTACTTGCAGTGTTCACCAACTTACATCTTAATTTCAGACCCTTTAAAAAGCCAATTCTTAGCTCAACTGAGTTAACAAAGACCTTCCAACTTTTTACTTAAGGGTCAGTTAGTGGCTCTGAAGACTAGAGTAATTTCTATACTAATACTCTACCTCAAGTTGATCTTACTTCCAGGCCCTCTGAAAAATAACTCTTAGTTGACTGGACTTTAAAAAGATCTTTTACTCAGAAGTCAGTAGCTCTTTGAATAATGAGGGCTAGACTAATTTCTGTGCTAATGCTCTACTTATATCTTACTTTCAGACTCTTTGAAAAAACAATCTGTAACTAAGAAAATCTTTCTACCTTTATCTCAAAGTCAGTTAGTGGCTCTCTGACTACTCAAGACTAGACTAATGATTTTTAGCCTACTTCAAGTCAAATATCTGGCCAAATCTCAGAATCTTGCCTACAAAATACTCTGAGAGCTATCTAAAAGCCAAAGTTAGTTTTAAGCTGATAAATTAAAGGTATAGCTATGTTAAGTACTAACAACTCATTTAGTCATGTTATTCCAAGATTCAGACCAAGATGATGCTCATGATTCAAATATTTCAAGATATAGTTGCAGTGCTTGTGGAAAAATCTTTCTGCAAGCCAATGCCTATGAGGCCCACTTGAAATCATGTGCAGAAAATAAAAAAAGACTATCATCTGGATATTCAACATTTAAACAGCTTCAAGCTATCAAGAGAAGAAAACAAGAGACTGTGCAAACCTTAGCAGAGAAGTTAGCACCAGCCAGTAATCAAGAGGTCCCCACCTCAGCAAATGTGGCTAGCTCCAGCTCCAGTTCTAGCTCTAGCCAGTCTTTAGGACTTAGGCGCTCCCAAAGATCAAATGCAGGTGCTAAATATAAGGATATACTTCCTCAGTTACTTGAGACTGAGCCTGATTTGATTGCCTCTGACTCTGGTCCAGTAGCAGATAATTCTGCATTATCTCAGCATCTGCCAAGTGAGGTACAAGTACAATCTGTGCAATGGTGCACACCTCCCAACAAGTTTGGGCTAGTAAAGCGGTTCTATGGGCCTAGAACTGCTCCAAAACACAATCCAGATGAAAAAATTACTTTGATGGACCTATTCAAACATAATCAGGCTGAGGAAATAACTCAAGAGCCTGATAGCCAATTGGACTCAGAAACACTAGTTTCAGAGTCTTCTGCTCAATCTGATCCTCAACCCAAGTCATTCTATCCCTATCCCAACTACTCAGCTATGGTTCTCCATATGTGGTACTGGGAGCATAGAAACAAGTCTCAAAAAGACTTCAGAAAGCTTATTAGTATCTTAAGTGATCCAAAATTTCAGCAAGAAGATGTTGTAGGATTGGATTGGAAGAATTTTGATAGGCAGCTAGTGCAGCCTCAGAATATTGATGGGAAGGGAAACAGCTTGTCTAGCTGGAATCAAACACCAGTTTCAATAACAGTTCCTCTTGCCAAGCAATATTCCAAAGCCAGCCACAACAATTTTAGCTCAGGCTCTTTACATCACCGTTCCATAATCTCCATCATGAAGGAGAAACTATCCAAGCAGAATAATCTCAATCTTGATCCTTTTGAACTTTGGTGGATCCCTTCTGCTGCTGCCCTTACTACCAGTGGCTCTACATGGGATAATAGCACTCTTGCATCAGGTATTCTGCCTCCAGAGGCAATCAGAGTGCATGGAGAACTCTACTGGTCAGATGCAGCTATAAATGCACATATAGCCCTTCAAAATAGTCCCAGAGAGCCTGGATGTAATCTAGATAGAGTAATGCTCCCCTTGATGGCATATTCTGATGGTACACAACTTACTCATTTTGGAACTGCCCAACTTTGGCCTGGCTATTTATATTTTGGAGGAGACTCAAAGTATGAAAGAGCTTGTTCCTCTAGAAACTTGGCAGAGCATTTTGCTTATTTTGCAAAGGTAAAAAGTTTTTCTATGTCATTGATTATATTTGAGCTCACTTAGGTTATATAGTTATCTCAATCAAGGTTTAGTGATTTTGTAGAAGAAATTACTAAAAAACCTTGCCCTGAGACACTTTTGACACACTGCACAAAACAGTATTTTCACAACCAATGGGATATCATCTTAGATGATGACTTTGTAGAGGCTTATCATCATGGAATTTGCATAACTTGCTGGGATAAAAAGACTAGAAGATTTTATCCACGTATCTTCACCTATTCAGCTGACTATCTGGAAAAGTAAGTTTTTTAACCAGAAAGATTAGATAACATTAGGTTTATAGTTATGATTCTAGGATTCTCATTGCCAATATCAAAAATATGGGTTCTCATCCTTGTCCAAGATGTCTTGTTTCAAAAGACAAGATTGATCAGCTAGGTACTGAAGAAGATATTAAAATAAGAAGCCCAGAATATGCAAGAAAGGAGAAGGAACATCAGCACTGTCTATCTTCAGTTTCTACTATGATTTATAAAAAACACAAAGCTGTCAGTAGCAAACACATCAAAGAGTTGTTGAATGGTTTTTCCTTGAGCTCAAACTCTGTAAATTTTTTTCTAGACTAGACTAGAAGGAAAGTGCTAATTGACCTTTTTCAGAATGCATTCTTAAACAAACTTTCAAACTGTGAATCCTTTCAGCTGTACAAAATGTTGGTGGTAGATTTCATGCATGAGATTGAGCTTGGTGTATGGAAATCTGTCTTCATGCACCTACTAAGAATTCTGCGTTGCTACTCAGGAAAAACAGATGAATTGGATAGACGGTAGGACCTATCAAATAGTCTTATTATTCAGTTTATCTAACTGTAGATTCAGTTATAGACAGATGCCCATATTTGGAAAAGACACTATCAGAAAATTCACAAGCAATATTTCTGACCTCAAGCATATGACTGCTGATAAGTTTGAGGACCTTTTGCAGGTAAAGAAACTTACTCCTTTGCATTTATTTTTCTAATATTCTTTTTTCAATCTAAAAGTGTGCTATTCCAGTCTTTGACTCATTGGTTCCTGAGCCTTTTAATGGCCACATCCTTGACCTCTTATACACAATTGCTCATTGGCATGGCATTATCAGCTTCAGGCGCCATACAGACAAAAGTCTAGAATTAGCTAC
>RCHF01001666.1:0-21520 GCA_003987895.1 Neonothopanus nambi | reverse complement strand
AAGCCTCGGTCTTTCGCACTGACGTTGGCGTTGTAGCCTTTTATTCACATCCTAGATCCCGCCTTGCATACCCCTGCTTCTACATTTGCCAGGTGTCCGTTTTTGTTCACCGTCAGTGCGTATCTCGTGCCCCTTCGATGTCGTCATCTTGTTTAAGTATCTGTCTTCAGACTGCGCTATCTCGTCACGGTACTACCCCGAGAAATCTGAGATTTACCCTATTGCAATGCACTTTGCCCAACATTCGGCAGCTAACGCCCTCATCGACGGATGGAAATCGGTTGAGCTTTGCCAGGCGTATATCCTCATGAGCATTTATGCCGTTCCGGCACGACGATGGGAGGAGGACCGGAGCTGGCTTTACACCGGTCTTGCTATCAGGTTAGTCGCGAATTCGAGTGGGGTGATTACTTGTGCGTATTGACCTGAATGATGAATGTTCTGCAGGATTGCCACCGACTTGAACCTTCACCAAGCACCGGCGACTAAACCCCAGAACCAAAAGCAGGAACGAGAGATGTTGAACAGGACCAGAGTTTGGATGATATGTTTCAACTTGGACCGCTCAACTGCAACACAGTTTGGTAAGCCATCTACTGTCAAAGAAGATTTGTGAGTCGAAACTTGGGCGTTCCCTATGCGAAATACTGATCTCCCGTTGACTTCGCAGTATCATGCGCAACTCCAAGGAGTGGTACAAGAAATCTCCATATAACCTTCCTGTGAGTGGTCAATACGTCTTGAATTTATTTCTAACCTTTGTTTGACGCCTTGAATTCAGTACGACGTTCATCTGTGTGGCTATACGGCCCTTTTGAGAATCGTAGCCGCATTCCATGACGAAATCTTCTCTGACCCCTCTTCGCCCAGTGGATTGAATAAAGTGAGGGCATGCCGTTTCAGTCTAATGTCGACTATCAGTGACCGCTGACCGCTCGTTATAGCGGCTTGATTTCCGGACTGTGACCCTGAAACACGACGCCCACCTTACTGCGTACCAAGAAGAATGGACTCAACGTTTCGCTGACGCTTTACCACCAGGAGGTCAGTATCCCTTGCCGCTTTAGCTCCTTTGGTAATTATTCATGTCGGCTATTAGACCGCGGTTCGGCCTTCCGATGCCTTCTCCTTCCATTGTAAGTTGACACCGTCGTACCTGCTGTCTGATTCTGATTACCATGTTCTCCTTAGCCTGGTGGAGTACTCGCGTCTGATCATGTTTTCGTTTGGCTTCCAGCAAGCCTATCAAAGAGGGATTCAGTCAGGAGATGACCTATTCTTCACCAAGGTAATCGTTTGTTCTGTCATACTCCGTGCTTGACGAGTATTGACGGAATGTTCGTAGTGTCTGGATGCTGCGAAATCTGTCATTAGGAACATGGTCGAGAAGTTGGTTCCAAGCGGCTACATGAGATATTCAGCTGATGGTAAGCGCCGCAACGGTTCATACTGGTGATCATGCTCACTGATGTAATTTGATAGGTCACTTCATCTTCGCGGCCTTTGCCTCGGCTTTCTTGCTCAAGGTATGCTAGATTGTGACAGAGAGTTGAACTCCGGACTGATGTTTTGTGCAGCTCCTCCGCCCTGAATTTTCTTCCCTTCTCCTCAAGGAGGAAGAGAATGAGATATTCGATCTCATCGGTCGACTCATTCAGACACTTAGCTCGCCCAGTATCGCCATCGACGACCGTCATACGCCGAAGCTCTACGCACGATTCCTTGCGGGCCTTCTTTCTCGTCACCGCCGTGACGGTGCTACTGTTGGCCGTCTTCAGCCGCACCCGCCACCCCAGCAATTGGCTTCAAATACACCCGATTTCGGGCAAGGAACGAACCCCACCATCTCCACGTTCTCGGTATCACAGGCTCATGATCCATCCCTCGCGCATGGTCCGACCACCAACGGGTTTGGACAGGACGTGTTCGGCCATGGGGCTATTGAGAAGATGACCACGCCAATCTATCGTCCAGAGGTCACGTATGCCGCCGGTGCCGGTGCTATTCAGTTCTCGGATGTGAATATGTTGGGAGTAGATGGAAATATGGTCGCGGAGGATGAGATGCTTGCTACTATGCGAGCTTTGAAAAATCCAGCATGGTGGCAGAACATGATGATGCCAGGGTATGTTCTGTCTTTGTATGTATGATGAAAGTTTTGCTGACTGCATTTGTGCTAGGTTTTCGTGGCCCGATGCATCATCCTCTGCATCCAACTCCCCGACACCACCTTCCAATTACAATACCCACCCAAACCCATCTCCTATGAATGCTGGTTATGGTATATTCCATGCCGCTCAGCAAGTCCCATTGTACTGATACTATATCTTGTGTAATTCGTCGCGTATCCTGTTTCGTCGTTGCTTTGCAAGCTTGAATGTGTTCCGGATATCTTGTGCCGTCTGTTTATATAGTCATTTGACATCTTTCACGATAATTTCTATTCATGCTGTCTTGTACAATACAATACTTATGTCGTGTAGCTCCGTTGTAATAGTAATGGGTAGAAAGCAACTCGATTTCGACTGGCAGACCTGCATCATTTACTTTGTTGCTACGATTGACGTAGAGGCTTGAGGACGCCAGTGGTTTAGGGCAGGCATTGGTAGATCTTGACTCCTCTCGACCACGCGTCATTGACAGTGTTGAGCAGGTGTTCAACGTCGCAGTGTCTGCTAATGAGAAGCTATTGTTCTTTTCTTGTCCGCCTCCTTACGATCCAAGGGGGTCAAATCTCAACATCAACTTCAATACTTCAATCTTCGTCTAACACGCTGCAGCATTCATGTTGATGGCTTCGCAAGGCTACCTACTCGAATTGAATAAGGCGGTTCCTCTGTTCATTCCATCCAACCAGGAGCTCAATATCTTGGAACCCCGTGTTGTTCAAGTGATGGTCCGAACTCTAGGGTTTGCGAGAAAGTAAGACGCATTCTCCTAGGTTGTTGCGGTCATAGCATCATGGGGTGTTGCTTCCTGCAATGGGTCGGTTTATCGGTCTATCGTGATAGGAGCAGCGATTAAGGGTAAACGTTCCAAATGCAATGAGATCTGACTACTTTCATTACTCCTAGGAACGAGCAGCTATCGATATGGAGGACAGAAGCGTCAGTGGATGATCGTGTCGTGTTCTATTGCTCTCAAGCGGAAATTACGGTAAAGTTTATCATTTTCCTAAACTTCAGACTTTTCCAGCGTCGGCATTGAATTGCAATGCGCTGACCGTTTGCGTTCCACAGAAAACTGTCGAGGCTATAGTCGTTGGTCACTTGATTTGTTCGCTCCCCGAGTATATGGTACTTGAAGGAGAAGGATATATCTTGCATGCCCGTGAGTAAGAAGGCTTGTGGGTCATTTATATACAGGTTCACTGATTCGAGCGCATATACTCACTTATAGGGAGAAAGAAATGGGATGTTGGTGATTTGTATAAATTCAGATGGGGTGACGAGGTGGTGCGAGCTGCTGAGGACAAATGGACCTTCGAGCTAGTTCTGACTACGAAGCCAGATAAGGCCTGGTGATAAGTAGTATGGAGAGGTGAGTGAGAACTGTTTACGTGCTGACTTGTTCAGTGATCTAAACGAGTAGGCTAGGTCAACGTAATGGATTCTTGATGAACTCACTGGGCCGGGAGGGTGGAAGAACTGTCTCGCGAGAGCTCAGCAGGAAGTATGAAACCGATTCTGCAATGATAATATGTTTGTAACGACTTAGTTGAAGGTCTGTAGTGTTGTATATCCCTAGGTGTTCTCTCAAGAACGTGAAGCTTGTCGACATAGACAACGGAGTTCTTATTCAAAGGCAACATGTGCAAGCACGAGATCTATTACGCGTCTATAAACACACCTCATAACTATATTCTGTGTCCTAGCAACTTGCGTAGTACAGCCTATCTTCTGCTCAATCTCAGGGGGGAACTATGCAAATGAACAGTTAACGAGTGAGACAAGCAGGAGAGCGAACACCTACATCAGTTTGATTATCATGGGCGCAGAAGGTCCTCGACTCTCCTTGCCTTTGACGTAGGGAACAACAGTAATACCCATGCGCCAGTCAATTTCTTGTGGGACGGACTCGAATTCGAAGCGGGGAATGAGGACCGAAAGGACCAGCTCTGCAATGGGTATGTTAGTGACCTGCAGACTTTCTATAGATGGAAAATAGGCTTACTAATTTCTAGTAATGCGAATTTCATCCCGCTGTAACAGGTCCAGGAGCTATTAGCATAAGGCTAGCAGTGAATGTGTGTGTACTCACGGACATGCACGTCCGCCGCCCAAGAAAGTCATGCTACGTTCGTAGGAATTGAAAATGAGCACCAGTCCAGTAAGTCAACCCAACCATACATACATGTTCGAGTAAATCCCCGGCATCTTGACATTGTTCACACTACCTTCGACAATGGTCTTCCCCAGCCATCTCTCAGGTTTTAGCTCGTTCGCGTCAGGCCCCCAGATGGCAGTCGACCTATTTGCAGCACCGAGACCGAGGTAGATAGGTGTTCCCTTCGTGATGTGTAACTGTGTCATCCTTGTACCGCGTTTCGGGTCTGAAATAGGAAACTGAAGTGGGACAACACAATCCTCTTTGGTCCTGCACCACCGTCGAAGGTTCTGTGAGTAAAATTACAAGGTTTAAAATGAAGGAGTACGTACTCTCTCCACACGAAGGTTACCGGAGCAAAGAGACGAAGAGCTTCACGGCAGACAGCATCCAAAATGGGGAGATTGTTAATATCATTGTAGTCGAGCTCCTCACCGCCTTTATCCTTTGTGGAAACAGATGAATTAATGGGAATAGAGTTCCATGGCTTCTTGAGCTTACATTTTGGGCGGCAATTATCTCTTCCCTTAAACGAGTCTGTAGTTCACGGTCCTGAACCATGAGGCAAAGAAGACGAGTGAGTGCGCCGGAAGTTGTTTCTTGTCCACCCAATACGATAGAACTAATTTTGAATGAGGGACCTATTAGCCGAAAGGTTCATACATATGATTAGGCGGAATAGACACCTCATATTCGCAACAACGTCCTCTTCGCTCATTCTGTCTTCTTCCTCGGCTTGGGAATTAGCCGCCACTGGAAGTTCAAAAAAGCAGATCAGCATTGAGTGTTGCTCAGAAGAATAAATACACGAACTGAGCAACGTCGCGAGGTCCTTTCCGCCACCCGTCATCTTTTCCACAACTGATAGATTACCCTCTTCGAGCAGCTTCTTCTTCAGAACAAACAGTTTTTTGCATACCGGGTGTATGACGTCGCAAGCATGCTTGAACTGACCAGGAATATAAGTGAAAATTTTACCAGCAGAAAAATGAGGTTCTAACCTTGTGAAGGGAAGGCCAAGGAATGATATTAACCAACGATGCCAGGAATTTCCTGAGCCAAACAGGACGAAGCTTGCGCCAAGATTCTAGGTATGGCAGAATCGGGAAAATTCTGCCAGACATAGGACTAGGACGCTTTAGTAATTACTGTTGAGGTACCAGAAAAGATGACGCTTACAGTACTGTCATAAGAGCTTCATGAAACTCGGTGAACTCCTTGCTGTTCTCAAAAGAATCGAAAGAATGACCGAGGCCGCCTTGAGAAATGAGTTCTAGAGCGGTACGAGTGAGATGGTCGAGGATGTCAACGACACACCCGTTGGGGTAATCTTTCAGCTGTTTCGCAAGCTGGTCCCGAGACTGTACAAATGCCGAGTTAGAATAGTCGTAGGAGCATGATTGCCAAGCAATACATAGTCGTACCTGGTACGCGACGTTATAAAATACTGGAGTCAATTTAGACACGAAAGCAGCGGTAAAAACTGGATTGAGCATTTTGCGCTGTTTTTTGTGAGCCATGCCTAAAAGAAGTAAATGAGCATTGATTTATGACCAGAAGGGTGTAAGAGCGCACCGGAAACGGAGGCGAGAGAGTTGCCATGATGAATGATACCGAATAATCTTGATAATATAATTTCAGGATCAGTTAAAGGCGAAATAGAGAGCCAGAGATACCCTGAGAATTCGACCGACTCCGGAAAGTTCTGCTGGTCACGAATCAAGATGGAATTAAGGGCCAGAGGGTCAGTCACATAGAGGGCATCTTTCTACAACATCGGAGGTACGAAAGTAAGCCAGATGTCCATTACAGAGAAAATGTAACACTCACCCCGAAGAGGCCACCACGAAGCCTAGCTACATGTCCGTATTTCTCAGTCATCGAGTAATGGTAGTTAAACAGTGAAGTTTCTGAGTGTAGAGTCGGCAAGTAGCCTATGCAATAATTCATTGGCTCAGAGAAGCAATAGACAGATCATGAAGAACATACCTAGCTGAGATTCCAGTTCCGGTCCAGGAATATGCGAGTAAGGAGACTTCCTTGTTAACCTTCTCAATAGGACCAGAACGAGAGAGGCGCTTGTCAGGAGGATCCAAGTCTGCATCGAGACATATTCCTGAGCACTTATAGAATGTTGAATAGAGCTAAGCTGGGCTCCAGATCTATCAAGAGCTTGCTGAGCCACCCCATACCAAGCATCTGGGAGCTGGACAGATTCGAGCTGGGCTCGAGATTTTTCAGAGAATTGCTGGGCGACTCCTGACCAAGTCATTAGTACTAGCAAGCTGTGCAGCCAAGTTTCGGAAATACGAACTTCATATACACTTCCGATTTTTACAGTCTTAGCAGGTCGTTAGGTGCTCATCAGCGGCATGGTTAACGGCCAACTATCGGAGCGTCCATGAGTCACTTGATTGATGGCCTGGGCAGGAGCCCAGGCGGGTACGAGTTCGGGTTTCTTTTTTCTGTTTTATTTGTTCTTATTAATAGTATTATTTTCCTCCCTTTCAAACTATAAACGCACACGTTAACTGAACGAACCACAGACTCGAATCGGCGACACAACAGCTCCGTATTCATGGTGCTTGTCGAGCGTATATCGCGGTACACGCTGCTCGTGTACCTTGTCTTACTAAATCGATGTCACGTGTGCCCAGCTTACCACCATAGGACACGTTAGCTGGTCCTCTCATCCCGTCATAAAACCACACGTTGTTCACTATGTCTACAGCCCGCGCCGTGTAATGATGTCCTCCGTAATAGATCAAGCCACGAAGGATATACCGCTCAGTCACGTCTCGCACAGCGACAACAATCTCGTTATTTATATAAGGTACCTCATGCCCATGTTCAGCTTGAGAGAACTGAAATCCAAGCATAGGTGGAAAACACGTAGCCGTGTATTTAATGAGGACCCGCTGTTGACACTGTGTACATCGAAGATGCGTATGGTGGATATGCTGAGAGATCCAATCAGCAACAGAAGTATAAGCATACGTGGAGTCGAGGATAGCTTTGTGTAGAGCCACTGGTGCACGGTTTATTGGATGCCCGTTCTGACATATGTATACCGAATCAAAAATTTCTGTTTCTGAGGTAAGTAAGTTGTCAAGTACACCGAGTACTGGGGCATATTCACCCATCCTGAAAGTTGCAGGTTCCTTCAATTCAAGTCCCCGGCGCAGGTTGTCTCGAACTCTTTCAAGTGTGATCGTTCCTTCACCGTGTACCTCAAAATCTGTCGCTAACCTGGTCAATAACGGATTACCGCTGTCCTTGAATGTCGCCGCCCATCGTTCTGGGCACGACCCCCATATTGAATGTAGAAGGAACACGACGGCGTCGTACGCGCAACTGTTCGCACTCCAACGAGGTCCTGTAGGCTTGGCTGTTCTGCCGGAAATTGTTCTCAGCCGTTTCTTTTGTTCTTGAACGCTTGCCGCCACTGCGTTTGCAGCGTCAGAGACATGGCGACGTTTTCGGCTTCCCCCCGACAACGTTGAAGGAACATTCGGGTCTGATCTTTTGGGGAGAGGTGTTGAACCACTTGCTATGTTCAGCTTGCGACGATTAGTCTGTTCCTCTGTTTTTTCGTCGGCAGGCTGTTTTTTTTGAACCAAATTCCACTCTTCTTCTTCTAGGTCGAGGTCTGTCCACGGGTCCTTCTTACTCCACCTTACGGCGCGATGTACGTTCGCTGGTACGTAGGAGGAGCCCTTCCAAGCTTGAAACGCTTTAATGAGGACTTGGCGGTGATGTCCTATTACAGATTTGTCTGACTTACCAAGGTAACGGAGCCTTGTTATTTCGTCTAGAAGTTCCAGTTCACGATATTCGTTCTTCAGACCCTGTATTTTACCCCCAGTGATTTTTTGAGGAGCAAAGCTTTGCAGTATAATAGTCCCGTCTGCTGTCGCACTCCTCGATAATGCTGTATATATTCCATGGAAATCTCTGCAATTTGAGAGGTCAACTGGATTCGCTGGCCTTGTTTTCCCTTGGGAGGCGTAATCGGTCATTGCAAAGTTTGGCAAGACCTCCACTTGAGTGCGTGATATACGGATGTTTGAACCATCGGGAAGTGCAACGTTCATCGAGATGGCTGCAGGCGACATGGGTACGACGTTGACCGGCAAACCTTCTATTTGCACACTTCTTCCTGATGGCAGGTTCGTAAGCTTTATAAAGAGTGTATCCACCATAGTCTGACCTCTTGATCCTTTTCGGGATATCCAACCGTGAACTTCGCCTTCTTGACCCTTAGTAATGCACAACTCCGTTGCTAAATTTGTTCGTATCATTACCGGCATTCCAACACACAATGATAGTTTTGAGGGAACGTGCAGATCTGATGAGGAATGTCCTAGTGACCACAGGACTTTCTGAACATCATCAGTCATCACAGGTAGGTTAAGCAAATTCTTCTTCGACCGTTTGTTGTCTGAAACTTGGTCGGCAACAGGTTTGCAAACGTCTTCCGAGTAAAAGTCGACCAAGGGGAGCCCTGCTTCCTTTGCAAACCGCTCGCAGCCCAGACGGTTAATCTCGTCTTTCTGGACATTCAGTGCTGTAATGATAGGTATATCTCTAAATTGTCTGTCACATATCGAAACAGCCCCCGGCATACTTGCACTAACTCGTGAATTCAAGAACGTCACGTCAGCAGGTGTACACTTTCTATACCGCATGTTTTCCAATGCAGTACGAAACTTTTCATCTTCTTTTGACTGAACGTTTTGTCTCATGTTCTTCCTTAGTATCACCACATTGGTTATACGGTGCCAAATAGACTTCCCAATTGCTTCCTCCTGCTTCTTTATACTCGTGCGTACAAGTCCTATGGAACGAGAGTATAGCGCAGTACCAATCGCAGGTGGCAGTTGGGCAAAATCTCCGGCGAAGATCATGTTCATTCCGCCGAACTCAGTACCTTCTTTGTTCAGGGATAGCGACAAACGAGCACTGATCTGGTATAGGTCCGAAGCCGAAATCATTGACACTTCGTTGACGAACATGTATTCTACCCCAATGAGGCGATCTCTTACATGTGGGAGTGTTTTCTTGCTGGTCCTTTCACTGATTCCTAGAACAGAATGATATGTTGACCCACCAAGCAAGGCGGCAGCATTCCCTGTTGGTGCGACCACTATAAACCTGTACGACTCCTCTCTCAACGCAAAGAAGTGGGACAACGCTTTGAGTACCTGCGATTTTCCAGTACCACCCATACCACCGATATACAATTTCAACTGCTCGTGGTACGGGCTCACTGCATGATTGGCCACAATGCGGAAAGCCCTCTCCTGTTCTTGATTGAGCATGAATCGCTCGCAACATTCTTTTACGTGGTCTACGTGGGTTACAGTTCCAACAAAGGCTCTCTCAAGATACGCCTTATCCGTTACCAGCACGGGTCCTTCGGAACACGAAAATATTGGCTGTATTGTGCCATCCTGCTGGCGACGTAAATCGTTGGGAAGGTTCGAGGCTTTGGCCTTTAAATGCGCGTCTCGTGCTCTCATAACAGCCTTTTTCCATTCACTAGCTGACCAGTTTCTTGAAGGTGCTGTATTGTCCTCTTTCGAGGCGGGTTTCACACTGCTGCTAGATGGATTACACCAGCCACTTGACACAAGTAAAGCCTTGATTGTTGACGTGAGTGTCAACTGTCGACGAAACATGGAGCTTAGCTGAATAGAATCAACGTCTAGTACGTCTGACATTCCAGTTTGTTCAACAGCATTCGGGAACACGAGGTCATCGCCATCGTCATCGTCGTTATTCATGAGCCAATCGTTAAAGTTACTATCCCACGAGGTGGATATTTCAGCACCCACTTTCAGCTTTGCGCGGTAATCATCTCTCGCATCCAGACATTCATAACGCAGGTTAAAATTTTTCATCAGGTCTTTCTCTCTTTCGGTGAACTTATGGTTTTCGAATGCCGTATGCCAGCTGTAACCTTCCTTCTTAAGATCTTTCCCGCTCCTCCACGGCTTGAACAGGGCAAGCATCGCTGAACAGTAGTATTCTCGATTACCGTGATCACAACGGGGAAGAGTGGCACCAACGAAGTTTACTACAAGGAATTCGCTTGCTTTCTTGACATATGTGGTGTGTGTGTCATGCAAGGGATGTGAATGGTGAAGACGAACACACGACTTGTGAAGCTCCTCAGCGGGCACACTCTCTACAGCTTCGCTGCCGTCGCTGCCGTCGACGAGAAAAGCGTCTTCCGAGTCTTCCACCAACGTCGTATCGGAAGAAAAGGAACCATCTTCAGAAACAAACGATATATCTGGAACGTCCAACGTTGAACATTGCTCGGTGGTTGTATCTTTATCAAGTTTGTATTCACCTGGCTCACGATATCCCACTGTTTCAGGTTGCCCTCTCTTTTTCTGTGACGAACCATTGCCAGTGAATTTAGCTTCGCTCATGGAGACTCGTTTGGTACGTCTAGCCCATTCATACAAGGAGAGGTGAGTGAGTGCTTCACCCCTGTAGATGTAATCGTATACCGGTGACATACCTATTATCCTGCCCTTTCTTTTCATCAGGGTCACTTTCTGCGGGGAACCATGCGGATCGTCATTGTGCCAATATCTTCGAGCCTCAGCAACAAACCCTTGCCAGTAGAAAGGCACGAAGGTGTGGTCAGTATAATGATCCGGATTCCCAAGTAGATACATGCAAACCATAGGAGCTCCCATTTCCATCTTCGTAGTGAGCTGGTTCACCACTTTTGTCATCAGTGATCGAGCTTTTTCCTGACTAGACGCAGTTCCATGTAACAGTTCAGCATTCTTAGAGAAAATGTTCAATATACAGTTAAACACAACGTGTGTCTTCAACGACGCCTTGGTAATGTAGTCAGATACGTACACGACTACGGCCTTTATCGCCGTTCCAGAAGACAGGTTGGTGACGTCTGTGTTGCATCGGAACAGATACGTGAGGGGACGTGTAAACATATTCAGCCATGCTTCACCTTTTTTCATATATATTCCACCTGTTTCAGGGTCAACGAGCGTCTGTTCGAACAACTCACGGGGGAACCGAGCTTTACAACGTCCCCACTTGTTATCCTTGCAACCTGTAGCCAGTCTATTGAGTTTTTCAGTACCATCTTTCTTGAGATTACGGTCACAGTTATGCACATTGGACTTACAGATAAGATCATCGACCGTATCACAGTATTGTGCTTTCCAAGCAGCGTACGCCGAACAGGAGGCACACTGATCAGGTTGCAATGGAAATCCGTGGGTGGTGCAAACGGGAGGAGGTGGAACAGGCATCGTTTCAGTAGGGTTTCGATAATCTTTGTCATTCACAGAAGCATCTTTGAATTTTTGAAATATATCCTGCTGGGTGCCGCCTATGAACTCGCCGCAGTGCACACTTTCAAGGTATTCCACCATTCGCTTCTGCCATTCAGAATTTGGATCTAAAATTTTATCTCGTACCTCCTGCGGGGACAGGTTACTTTTAAGCCACAACAGCAAATGGAGGTGCAGTGTCAGACGCCCCTGTTGTTCTACGGTCCCATAGTGGGCGCTATGGTGCCCGTATAGTCCTCGAGCGTCTGATTTAGAGCCCAACACCTCCTCGATGAAAATCTCCACCATCTTATGAAAGAATCTCGCTGCCGCAACAGGATTCTGTGCAATCCGCGTTAGTCGTGTCTTATGGTCCAAGATAGTCGGTTCAAACTTTTCGTTCGTATCTGCGAAGTACAAAGATATGGGATGCTTCTCGTCTGCTGGGGAAAGAGTAATATACCACGAGGGGGCCCCTCTGTGCGATATCAATGACCATATTTCGTTTCTCATATGTTTCTTTGTAGTCGTGGAGCCTTGGACGTGACACGCAACCTGGTCCAAGTCACGAATGACCTGGTAGCATGCCTTCTCCTCCTCGCTCTCTGGCTTGACATGTTCGCTGTTAGCAAGTCTGTTGGCTATGTTGGACAAAACTTTTTGATTTAGATTCAACAGCCGATCTGCCATAGCACCAAAGTTTTTCTTGTCTGTAAGCAGCCAAGCAGCATTATTGGCATTTTTCACCTGACTGTGACTGAATGCGACGAATGGAAAATGAGGGTCGGTTTGGAAGCGTTTGTCGTGGTACATGAGGAGATATCGTTTATGTGAGTCTTCACCCAAATGTGTGGTCCCTATTGCTCCTGCGCCGTATGGAAAGAGACACGGAAACATTTTTGGATATAGCCTTGGGTTATGCCATATGGACTCTGGCCGATTCGAGTGACCAACCGCTAATACCTTTCCACCATTATCAAAATGTTGCCAGGCCCTACCCTTAAGTTCGTTCACGGTCAGCCCATCCAACTGTTCACCTGTAATTCCATGAACGGTGAAGGGACACTCACCCTCTTCCGTACCGTCTTCGCATTCGGTGTCGAATACGCTTGTCCCCTCTGGTTCCTTGTTGGACTCGGCAAACTTCCACTCGACGGTACAAGGCGGCATCACGTCGTCATATTGCGAAAGATTGGCATCCGAAATTACGACGTCTTCGTAATCCGGGTGATTGAGAACCAGCCATTCTAACGCTTTCCTCACTTTTTGGCTTCGAACGAGAAACGGACTGCGCTTGAAATCGTCTGGAGTAGGTTTAGTTGGCCCAGTGAAAAGTATAGCTAGAACATCGTCCATGTCAGAACGAGGAGGCGGCAAGTGGGCGTATACCTTTGGCGTCGGCGCTTCGAATGCTATTGCATTTGCTTTCATTTTCTTTCTACCTGTGCTTAGTTTTATGAAGCAACATGAGTGCCGTACCCGTGCTATAAGTAAACGTTCCATGTACCGAAGACAAGACAATTCAGGAGGAACCTCGCCCAACCAGAGGCCTTGAGCCAGAGCCAAATGGGGAACCTTTCCAATACGGACTGAAGCGCGGCAGCAGTCACAAATTTGCGATAGTTTGTGATCGAGGATAGGATGTGTGGCGTACTTGATAGGATCGCGGTGCGATTTTCTCTCCTTGCGAGCTACGTCTGGCGAAACAAGAACGTGAAGCTGATTTTTTATTGCCTTCAGCGGAGACAGTTTACAGCAGGGGGTAAGTTGACCGCACACGGCACAACCACCTTCTTCAATAGAGGAATTCGACATCCGAGCGCATGCGCTGCGAATGACATTGTCCACAGTGGCATCATCTAAAGGGTCAGGTGGGAACGGGACAGATAAAGTGTCGAACGGGTCAACTGGTGGCACAGGTGCAGATGTCTCCTTGCTGACATTGCTTTTGAGCTTCTGAGCTGCACACTTCTTTGACAAAACGGATGGGCGAACACCAAGGACCGTCATTTGCAGGGTGCACTGCAGACACGAATGCGCAGAGAAAAACTCCGCGATGCAATCTTTGTTTGCACGAGATAACTTGCCGCCATGGATGTTAGCGACCTTACGAGCATCAACTGTTGTGAGGTGGGGTATTATTAGATGTGGAGGGACGTTCGTGTATACATGGGTATCTATCGGAAAAGCAGGATCATTCTTCAGGTCAGTTAAACCAGCAAACGTGAAGGAAAAGGATGAATCGTTGAAATTATCTGAAGGTGAAGACAAAATGTAATCTTTGAATGCAACGTAAGGGACGAGTGTCTTAGCATGACCACCATAATTTGTCGAACGGGAATGGATCACAGAAGAAGGAAGTGCAGCGGTGGTGGTACGTATGCGATGCATCAGTGCAGGGGGAGAATAGACTTGAAGCGAAGGCCGACGACGGAAGAGATGCGGCGCTGAGAAAAGACGATTGTTAGCAGCGGGAATACCCAACGGAATCAAAGGACGAGGAGGAGGAGGAGGGAAGAACGACTTTACCAAGAACAAAGACGGATCCATGAGGTGCACCCGAACAAACGTAGATGCAAAGCGAGGAATTGAGAATATTGACAGGTGACGTTGGGGATGCAGATGGGCAATCGCAGCTCGAAAGTCAGCGCGACGCATAAGGTTTCTTGTACACAACAATTTCGCCATGGCGACGCGGCTTTCCACATTAACAGGAGAGACATCTTTCCAAACATCAACAGCAGCAGGTGTATTTCGACAGAGTTCAGAACAGGAGGACAACAGATGAAGCGCGGAAGCAGCGATATGACTAAGACGTGCGCTAACGCTCTCAAAGTAGGGTGTACCAACAGAAATCAATCTGTGGAAGTATTCAACAAGAATAGGCAAGTGACTGTGACGCCGTAGCCCGCGATGGGATATTGAGTAACACCCGTCAAAGGCGGCAATGGAACAGATACTAGATGGCCTAGCAGCCACCGCGCAAAGGCGGTCAGTATGGAATCCCTCGAGCGAGGTGAAGACGTGACTTTCATTGGGCAGTCTAAAAGAGATCTCCATAGAGACAACAGAAGGAAGTGATACCGAGAGAAACGGCGACCATCCACCCACAGAGACATCGGTAGTGGTGAACGATGAAGACAGAACGTCGCGGAAAATTCTCGAATCCACTCCACGCATCGACGTGTCCTTCGTACAACGAGCATCTGTTGGTTCCATAGAAAAGAAGTGACAGGGGGCGACGTTGTTCACAGCTAGGATAGAGTCCAGTCAGAAAGACGGAAAGAAAGAGGAAGCAACACACGTACCAACAGGTGATTTGAGAGAGGACATTTCACGAGCGGGTAGAGCACTTGATGTAGTTGTATGAGAACAAAGTAGTACTGTTCGAAGTCAGAAAATATTACGATGTTATCGCGAGCAAAAACGAACCTTCACGAACTACAGAACACGCTGAGTTTTGGTAAGGCAGCACCACCGATTCAAGGCCATTCTGGCAAGATTTGACCGACGACAGCGGCAAAACTGTGTGGTAAAGTCAGTGAAAAGTGAGCGTGAGGTATGGAAGGTATAGCACACGATAACTTGCCATGATAAAAGATGAATAAGATAGAGAACCACAGCTTCGACATGAGCAACATGGGCACAGCAAGAGAAACACGAAAACGAGTAAGTCAACATTGCAAATATTTGGCACTGAACCTTCAAGTAAACAAACAAACAGTACCCAACCCAATCCACTCACTCGACACTTGTTACGTGGACTACGTATACCACCGGTGCTTCTATGCTGTAGCGGTAAGTACACTGTTCATAAGATGAGCCAGGGATCGCCTTCTACTTTTTCCAGTAGCGTGGGTTCAAATACTACTAGAAGCATCAAAGTAACCAACGAATGTTGTTTTTAATTCTCATTGTTTGCTACTGACTACAAACCCATATATACTGTCCAGGTAAGACGTTGAAACGTCAACAAAAGAAAAAAAAGGTGTAGGAACATTATATATATATTACGCAGAACGCAGCAATTGCCTCTTGTGCGCAACGCTGTTTTAATATCCCAAGGTCACCGATACTCACTTGTTACACGCATGCAGGTTCAGACTAGTACTTCTTGCCGACGATGGATGCGTACAGACCACTTCTTTCATACCTGACACATCATGGCCCATCGGCTTCAGTTAAAAGCACAGACGAATCAGTACGTATAAACCCCTTGTACATCAAAGCTACAGCAACTTAGAAGAATCAGTTCACTTCCAGATAGAACTCTCCTATACAGGCGTACATATACTCCATTACATCTTCACGGGCCTTCTTCAAACGATTTCCTGGACCACCTTACTGGTTTATCCCTATAAAAGGTGAGCACTTTTTGGGTCCCCCATCTCGCGATGTTCACAGCATACAGCCCTCCTGCTGCTACTTTGTATGAACAGAAGATTTCCGATGATTTGCTGTTGTATATGTTTGAACAGCTCCTGGGTGACCAAGGCCAGAAAGGATTGTTAAGCCTGCTGTTGTTGAAACGCGATATCACGGAGAGGTAGACTCCACTTTATTCTGAAAGAATCTGATCTCACCTATATTCCGTAGCCTTTACCGCGCTTTTTACAATTCAATAGAGCTGCGCTCGTCGACCAAAATGACCAGCCTGCTATGTACACTGCGAGAGTCCCCGTCAAAGCAGAGCTTAGTTCGTTCACTCACGGTCTATCTTGTGAATAGAGCGGGCGGTATTCCTGTCGTCGTTACCAGTAGCTTGTTCGAGCTTCTCAAGATTTGCCGTACTACTCTGGAGAAATTGCACGTATATCAAGACAACGTATACGAGATCACGAGACATTTATTCCTCAGCCACGTCTATCCCAGGCTTCGTGAGCTACAGGTACCCATGGAATTCATACATGTGTCACCAGGAGGCTGCCGGGTCAACTGTCTGTTCCGTTGCGCAAAGGAAATAGATGGGGACTGCTCGGTTGCAGTGTCGTGGAGCTCAGTGACTCGACTCAGCATCACATACAGACCACCACCCACCTCTGACATATATCAGCACTCGCTTTCCCTGGAACAATTTCCAAACATACAGTATCTCCACATCTGCTTTGACCACCCCGGTGTGTTCGGCTCTGAATATACAGAAAAATTAGATCTCGAGGCATGGTCTTTGCCCTCCTCTGTTCGTCTGTTGATACTGGAATGGTACAACGGATTGAGCCTTCCCTTTACCCCGCAGTTTATCAAGGAACAAAGAGTTGACGCGCGCGTATTGTTTCTCTGCCGAGTTGACTATGAAGAGTGGTTGGAGAACTCGTATCTAGAGTGGGGACCGGCGGAAATGGAGAAACTCTGCGAAAGTGTTCTGTTTTCAGATCCGGAGTTGCCGCGAAACCTTACGGCGTTGTGGGACGATGCCGAGGTTCTGTTGACCAAGAAGTTGAGGAAGGCGCGTGGTGGGGACGAAATGTTCAATCTCAGTGGACCTCTGACAGTAGCGGGACCGGTAATATACGAGACCACCCATGCCTGAATTGTTCATTGACTATGTACAATATGTAGGTAGAGAAATTGTACCGTGAGATCATGATACATATCAACAGCCACACGGCAACGTCAGAAAGTTAAAACCGCCCACAAAGGCATATGGTAACAAATAGAACGTCTGATATTTAAAAGAACGCCCTTGAACGCAGGGAGCGCATCCTTTTCGCCCCCCATTTCAACAAAACTTTCATAGCAGGTACGTTCCTCGTGCCTCGCCCGGTCATCCTCAGTGTATATAGCGCAGTTACGAGACACGCTTCCAAAGGACGCGTCGGTTCGTGAGTAGCAGCAGAGCAGTAGCCAACGTTGCAGGCAGGGAAGCGTCCCTTGGCGGCGCTGAATGGTTCAAGTTATGGACCTACAGTGCACAGAGGGCACAGCGAAACTGCAGCAATGTTGGATGCTAGCCCTTAGTGCTAGACCTTAGGTGATGAAGTGACGCGCATCGTGTATTGAACGGAAGTTCCTTACCTCTAACCTGCATCTGACGATGGTGTGGCGGATCTGAGGACTTCAATTAACAGATACGAGCTGGAAAAACACGACTTCTTACGCGAACATGTGATATGTCGTCCCAAATCGAACCAGTTTGTATCGCCACAGACGTGGATGTGGATTTCCTCATGAGACGCGCACTTGAGAAAGAGGAGGAGGACCCGGATGAAGATCTCGAAAGCTTCGATAGACGAGACACGAACGATAACGCGGAGCAGACAAACGAGCAACCTGTGGCTTCAGGAAGCTTGAAACGAAAACGAGAAGAAGAGTGTACAGCGCAGTCGTACTCCAATCGCAAACGATACAAGAAAAGGGCTCAGTGGTACGAAGCAAACGGCCATGCTGGAGGCTACGACAATGCATTAGCCACGGCGTTGCCGCTGTTCACGAACTTCGATTCCGATCAGCTACCAATGGCAAGTGGGTCGTATGTCGGGGTAGATTTGAAACCGTATGGCAGAACAGTAGCACGACCACCAGAATATTTTGCGAAAGAAGGTTTTCAGTATGTGCGATGGGAAGGAGAGTAAGTGGATGACTACCTAACTACAGCTTAGACCGACGGTTCTAATCTACGCACCAGAGTGGCAAAACCAGTGATAGACGCGAAAGGACGGGTGCTCGTTGTCGGGGTGAAGAAGATAAAGAACCCTAAATATGACGAGGACCTCAAAGAGGCATTCAACCTCATAGAGCAAGCGCGGGTAAAAGCTGCCTTCCGAAGCGAAGAAAAGAAACACAAGCGAGGTCACTTTCCGGCAGTTGCTTACGGTATATCCTACGGTAAAGGTCAACCAAGGCCGATGCGACTGGGAGGAAACCGCCAGGACATGATGGCTGAGTTGCTGGAAAGGCCGTGCTTTCGAAATCTCGCCGCTGCACAAAGTGGTAAGTTGATCACCGAGTTATGCTCCATCTTGACATGGAACTTAAGCATTGTAGCTGCGTACGCGGCATGGTCACCCAGGAACTACGAATACTATTTCCGGCGCAACAAAGAACTATATGCTCGCCTACCTGATCTATCTCCGAACTTCCCTAGAAGTGTCTTTGCATGTACAACTGTAAACTTCGGACCGCAGACTCGTGCGTTCGTCCATACTGATTCGAAGAACACAGCGCATGGCATGTGTGCAATAACATCGGGAGGGTCGTATGATAGCACGAAAGGGGGACACTTGATACTTTGGGATCTCAAGATTATTATGGAGTTCCCCCCCGGATGCACCATTCTTCTTCCATCCGCACTTATTCGACATTCGAACACCCCTGTGCAGCGGCACGAAACGAGGTATTCAGTGACCCAGTATACCGCAGGAGGAATATGGAGATGGTTGGACGCGGGAGGGCGAACAGACAGACAAGTGCGGGAACAATCTTCCAGGGAGGCAAAAGACGCAGAAGAGCGAAAGCGAGCATGGTGTCAGTGGGCGCTGGGGATGTTCACGAAGTGGGCCGATCTTGAAAGCCAATTCAAAGGGTCACAAAACGAGTAGACAAACTCAATCAGATATATTCACGTTGCAGTACCTAAAGTGATGCTTTTACATAGTAAGGAGCACATAGTAAACAGATGCGAGACTCGAACATGCTTTTAAAGTAAAAAAAAAAACAAAAGAGAGATATGAAGTTTTTTTTTGTCTGCTTACATGGGGTTTTATGTTTTTTTATTTTGTTTCGAGGGGAAGTTAGGAGCAGCAGAGAGAAAAAACAGAGAAGTTGAAGGCGTAAGTGAATGGACGGACCAAAGACACAGGGACAGAAGGTCCAATTTTGAAGGCGTGAATGCGCCACAAGCGAACGTTCAAGAGGCCTCTACCATGGGGTTAGACAGCAGAATGGCAAACAACAGGTTGAAATGCGCCGTGTAATACGGCGCACCATTTAGCGCAGGCCAACCAGAGAGGGTAAATCCAACAGTAACGAGTGAATTCACGGGAACCTCAGACTTGGAGAACTTCTCGAGCGATGTGAGTCCGTCCCAGTCGGATGGGCGGAAGGTGAACCCGTTAAATGGCTGCACGCCACGCTTCAAATTTCCGAGATGCGCACGCCCGTCGTACACCGGGACTGGAAGAGACACAGTGAGCGGTGACCAATGAATAAAAGATGCATGAAATTGTTCAAAGAGGGGAAAGAAAATATGGAATAGAACAGATGAAAAACGTACCGGTGTCACCAAAGGTCAAGAAAGGGACCCGACCGACATTAGGAAGAGACGATGTCGCAGACGAAGAAGCAGAACCAGCAGACCTGGCGGGGGAGGCGAAGCTCGAAGAAGGAGCAGGGCAGGAAGCTAAATAGAACACCATTAACACAAGACTAAACACTGTAATTGAAGACATACCAGATGAACTAGGACGGGGAGTCCAGCTCTCTTTGCGAGACTGAAAAGCGATAGCCCCACCGTCGCAAGACACGTGGAACATCTCAACTCCAAAGTGCGCGCCTATGCAGGCCTGGAAAAGTTCAAGCTCCTGCTGGAACGGTCTAACCCAAATCTTCTTGGCCAAGTGCCCCGGAGCGCCGCCGCCTTCGGACAGCTGGCTAAGGACACACACACCAGTCAAAACCAACACAGCATTGTCTTTACGTCCAGGGAGGTTGTTGATCGTAGCACAGTCGAACCCGATGCGAAGGACTTCCGGGGTAAGGCGAGTAATGTTGACAAAGTTGAGATGCTGAGTAAACTTGATGCTCATTCTAAGTCGGCTAGATACAAGGGAAAAAAATCAGACCAGAGCATTAACAAGAAGATAACACCACGTACGCTCGCGCATTCTTGTCCAGCGCTTCGAGAACCTGACCATAGTTGACGGAAAGCACTTCATTGGAGACCTCGCGACTGCTCACGTGAGGGACCATCCAAGCAGGGGAGGGAGCTTCGGTAAGTGTCTTGTAGTAGTCCTGAAGTGAGGGATGCTGAAGTTCGACGTCGAGCGTTGACGTTAGGGAAGGCGGAAGGTCAGGGAACTCAGGATCTTCATCGTCACCCTGAACATCAACAGGGAGGTCGTCACTAAAAAGACAAGAAGGTCACATAAAGAGATGAAATCGTCGGAACAAAAAAAAAAAAAAAATCACATACGTCCTGTCAACGTCTGCGGCAGGCAGGGTGTCAGAGTCGGACCTACGAAAAAGAAAAGAAAAGAAGAGGAGGAGTCAGCAAGTGCCGCGTTAGTGACGGAAAGACGAACAAAAAACAAACGTACTCATTGCCCTTTTTTTCATCATCAGACACGGAAGGATCCGCATAAGCGTCAACAGCTTCGGGAGCAGGCGGATTGGAGTTAGATTCTCCGTCGCTTTCACATACCGCTGCCTCAACCCCATCAGCCGCATCGAGGGGCATGTCGACGTCGCCCTCGTCGTCAACAACAAGCTGATCGTTGCCGGCAGGTTGCTCACCATCCGAACTGAGGGAGATGACGTCAGACAATGGAGAAAGTCTGCCACCGTCGTCGAAACTGGGGAAGGGGAAAGGAAAGGAGATCAAAAAAAAAAAAAAGAACGTAAACGTAAGACTAGAGGCAGAAAGGAAGGGAACTCACGCTGTGTCAGACAAATCAGATACAACCTCCTTTTTGACCTTTGCAGACGCTCTAAGGAAAGCAGTGAAAATCAACAAAAGGCAGGGAGACAAATTAGAAAAACCTACTGGACAACAGGTGCTGGAACGGTCGTCTTCCCCTGGGCAGCCGCCGCATATGTCTTCTTTTGGGAGGCAGCAGCAGGAGCCTTCTTCTGCGAGGCCACCTTGCTCGACCTTGAAAGGTTAGAAAAAGAAATATGAATAGATCGTAACGGGACACGGTCGAAGAAACCGAACGAAG
>RCHF01001665.1:0-17175 GCA_003987895.1 Neonothopanus nambi | reverse complement strand
ATTCCTAGGAAGGAGGTGATTCCAGTAGTCTCATTCTCGAAACCGATGAAAGTGCCGTCTAGCGTCGAGCGACTTGAGTGAAATGGAATGATTGGGTTGAAGAAAGAATGCTTACAATCCAGTTTTACATTTGGTTGTCCAGCAGTTGGTCGACGAGCCGAAGCTATTGCACCCAACGACGCTGCAAGCAGATAAGGAAGGAAGAATTGAAATCGTACCATGGCGGTCGATAAAGTGATGAATGAGCTGCACAACCGCACAAGAATTTATAGTCGCATATCCGAGCTCTACGTCATTTCATGTATCCAGCTGACTCCAAACCGCTAAAAGTGGCAGCGTTCAGCGTCTGTTGGTTTGCAGAATTCCATCTAGTGCTCGGTCAGGTGACATCATCGCAACTTGCACCTCTCCTTGCTGGTCTCGCAGAAAAACCTCTTGCCGTCAATGCTGGTGCTCCTACGGAACTCAAAAAGCGTGTTCCACTGTCGACTGATGACCCTACTGTCGCGCTGTTGATCGACCTACAAGTATTTGCTCTTCCTGTCGTTCCGCAAGATAATACAAGTTGCCAAGTTGAACTGTTAAAGCATAGCTTTGGTTTGTAACCTACTACTAGGGTGGTTTGAGATGATTCTTAGTTTGAAGCAGGTGACGGCTCGTACGGTGCACCAACGGTCGTTTCGTATGTTCCACCGATAGACGAGAGCTGTGGAGAAAAAGGCTGCCATCAGTTTGAATCTTTCAGTGTCTTCGTGAGTACCTATTTTCTGTGTCCATAAGGTTCCACTTTTCAATGTTCTGCTTACAGAATAGGCACCCAATACGATCGTCTGGGCATTAGTAAAAGTGACCACTTGTTCATGCAGTTCGGACTGATCCCCTAATGTATACCAGAATATCTACCTCCCGCATGTTGAAAGTGAGCATTTCTATTAATCTTTACATGTGTGAAGTATTGTTTGCTCATACCTGTTAGTATGGAGAACATCCAGTGCAGAACCAACAAAAACGGGAACAATTTGGACTACGTACAATACCTTATCCCTCTCAAATGCTCTTGACGATCTAATGCCCAGAAAGAATTAAGGATGTCACTCATTTTACATCTTTCTTCGCACAAGTACCTCCCATGGAGGTGATACTGTCATCGAAAGCAGTTCCAGACAGCTGGTCATCGTCAACAAACATCGACCCATCTTCCCTCGTCATCATCCAATGGTATCTTCACGTACTTCTTCGGCGCGGCCCTTGCACTTCGAGAGGATGCAGCACGAGGGGGCGGTTTCGGCAAATCGTCGTAGTCCATTTCATCCTCCGAATCTGAGGCAATTACCTTGGGTTTGGCTTTCGGCTTCGGAGGAGACGCGGGCTTCATACTCTTCGAAACCTTGTGTGGTTGGGGGCAGCCTTAGTCTTCGCACCAGACCAAAAAAACCCTGCGGAACCCGACGAATTGGCAGAGCGGGAATCGACAGGAGAGGGCTTTCCGAAGAAATCATTGATCTTCTTCTTTATTGGCTCAGACAGTGGCTCACTATCTGGGTTTTAGTGTCGCTGCTCGCGGCATGGCGTATGGCGGATATTGGACTTCGCCGAAATATAGTCGTGTTTGCTGTGGAGGCTTTAATTTGTGTGAAGCGAAGGTAGAATATACTGCCGTTCAGTCCTGTTCAAGGCATGGGTTGGAACAGTGTGTCCGATAGAATAATAGAAAATAGAATTGGAATATACAACTACATATGTTGAGAGGTTAAACTATGTGGTATGAGACCTATGGCAGGTGAACAATATGAGAAACAGAAGGAACAGGAAAAGGCAAGATAGATGAGGAAATTGAACATTTAGAAGAAGAGGAAATACAGAGAAATTCTAATCAATCAGGCAGCTATTTGCCTCCCTTTCGAAGACAGGAAGCTCTGGTCTCGTTCCTTGCCAGTACCTGCACAACCTGCGCTTCCACTTGGGCTTCCACTTGGGCCTCCATCAACTCCTTTTTGATGACTATCCTTCGGTACTTCAGGTGGGATCAGATGAAATTGTCAGTTGCCCAGTTGCTCTTATATTCGCTCAAAAAAGCGAAATGAGTACGGGCCTGGAATCGAACATCAGAGACGCATCTAGAGAAATGATAGAATAGAGCACATACCTGTTGTCGAACGTGATTCAATTTTTCTATGTCCTGGTCACTAATTGGCAGGTTGCATTGAAGGTGATCTTCAACAAGGCCATTGATGTATTTCTATGGAATTCGGTCACCTAATCAATCAAGGAGTTCAAAAATCAAGTAGCGTACCTTCACCTCAGTATACTTCTCGTTATCCCAGCCTAAAGCCTTCCGCAAATTATAGCCCCCACGATTCGGTTTGCCCACCTCACCCTGCAGCTTGGCAATAGTCCCTTCCTTGGCTCGCTTCTGTTTACTTTTCGATTTTGTGCCAGCATTGGCAGTGCAGGTGCCAGAGGCAGATGTTTCACTATCAGTGAAATGGACTTTCTTGCCAGAAGTTCTATCGTCCCCGACGGTGCGTTCTTCGGCGTAGATACCGTCTAAGCTGGCATCATCAGATTCAGAGGGAGAAGGATCACGAGCTTGCATGTCTGAGTCAGAATCGCCATCAAATTCGCGGGTTACGACCTTTGGTGAACGAATAGGGGAAGGAGAGCCAGGAGGAGAGGATGTATCAGAGTTCGATTCAGAGGAATTGTGGTGCGAGGAGGGAGAGTCGTACGGTGACACTCGATGGGATTTAGAACGAGGAGTACGATGCGCTCCACCCGAGGAAGAGATAGGTTCGTGGTCGACGGACAAAAGAGCAGCTCTCAAGGAGTAAATTTCGATGTGGTCAATAGAGAGAGGTCGAAAATCGGAGGAACGGTTGTTGAAGGGAGCCATCGGGAATCGGGATTCAAGCAGCTAACGTCTAACGCTGACCCTTCCAGGCTTTCGAGTCCATTTTATATGTCCTGAATGTATAGGGTCAGTAAAAAACAAAGGAGCTTAGAGCACAACCTGCCGTCCTCCATCCCCTTGAACTCAAACATAGCAAAAAAGCAGCTGTCTGTAGCTGAAAGGCGGCTGGTAAAAATGGACATAATATTGCTGATGTCACAATGGGTCCCGTGACAAATATTCCGACGGGATTCACAGGATAATTTACACATGCCTGAATTTCCCTTTGTCCAGTGCTTCAAAGAAAAAAGCCCGATGTTTTCAAAGGAAAAACGTGCAAGCTAGCTTTCACTTCTTCTCCATCGACAAGACCATGCAGGCACTCAAGTCCGTTTTCCGCAAACAGTACAAACAACTCGTCACTCTTCAAGGTGCTCGCGATGCCATTCTCTCCGTAGCTTTCTCCGCGGATGCAAAATTCGTCGCAGCAGCAGGTATTGAAGTTCAATCTCTATGTTTCTTTGTGACACTCAGTATCATTCTAGGATATGGCGGCGTTAATGTCTGGGACTTGGACACCAATGCTTTACTTTCTATTCCCCAATCGCCGCTAGGTGCCTCGAACCCCAAGCGCGCTTTTACCGTCGTTTCTTGGCTGCATTTCGAACGAGGTGATAGCCATGTTCTCATTCTAGGATCAATGCAGGGAGAACTTGTTGCTTGGGACTGGGATCGTGAACATAAAGTTCGTATGCCCTTTTTTGCACTATCATTCCGCTGACTGTTCAAATCTAGCTTTTTGAGTCAATGGCTAAGAGAGTTTTATGCGAAGAGGGAAGTCAGGTTATGTCAGTCGATGTCCATGAACAACACGTTTCCAACGGGCATAACGGGCGCATCGCTGTCTCTACAGCAGATCGTGCTGTAAGCGTATGGACTCTTTCTCCCTCGGCTCAGGACCTTGTCTGTATTTTTCGAGTCGTTCTTTTGGAACCTTTCTTGCCAAGGGTTGTGCTATTTTGCAAGAGGACACGCGACATATACACATTTGGTCAAGAAGGCGGAAACATGTAAGCTTTTGTATTTTTATCCGATACCATTCTGACTTGAGCACTGTTAGTATTCAGCTGGAGCATAAAACCGGCCAGCTCAAGTGGAATCGATCCCATGGCCCGGACATAATGTAGGTTTTTACCCTCACAACATCGTGGTGGTCACTTGCTGATCTTTCAAAGGGGCTCCGTTGTCATCGATGAGCCAAAGGATCTAATGGCGGCGTGGACTGGACAAGATTTCGAACTCTTCAAGCTTAGCAATTTGGAACATGTCCGTACCTTCACGAGCAAGGCCCCCATGATAAACTTCCCAAAGCAGGTTGTATTTGCAGAGGAGGGGAGTGTCATCGTAGGCAGCACTGATCGCAGCTGCGCTGTACTTTACGACACCAGCACTGGCGCTCTCCTGCAAAGCCTGAACTACCCGCACCAAAGCTTGGTGCAACATGTGACAGTAAGACCCCGGTATTCCTTATGTTATACTACTACTTATACTGCTATGAACAGGCATGCACACAACCTGATTACTACCTTATTGCAATTGCAGGCTCAACATCTCAAAAGGCCGCAGACGTCATCGTATTCCGGAAGAAGCGTGCGCGCGTGCAGCCTACTACAGCTGCCAATGTAGCGAAGCCTGTTTCCGCCAGCCAACAGAGTGATGCCCTCTTGATCCTACCCAGATCAGTAACAATGTACCTTGTTTTAATTCATGTTGCAATTCTTTGTTTTGTTGGGGCACACACAGTCGTTAGGAACCCTAGTGTAGTGGTATGTACTTAACGATTGTTCACACCGAACAAGAGGCTGATCATCCTTGTGTTCCTTACAGGTACAACTTCCTGGTTCATATTTAGGGCAGTTGCAAACGGTGTTTCGTGACCTCCTTCCTAGTTGGAATGTAGAACACCCCGGGGCCTCCTTTCCTTCTTCAAGCCCGGTCATTATGTCTGCTAATACTCCTGCTACTGTGACTCGGAGTGTCGTGATCCCCTCCACTAGTGCAAGCCTTGCTTCCGTCAGTGTGAGCATCGCTTCAGCCAGTGCGAGCATCGCTTCGGCCAGTGCGAGCATCGCTTCCGCCCGTGCGAGCATCGCTTCTGCCCATGCGAGCATCGCT
This sequence comes from Neonothopanus nambi, assembly GCA_003987895.1. Classification (NCBI taxonomy): domain Eukaryota; kingdom Fungi; phylum Basidiomycota; class Agaricomycetes; order Agaricales; family Omphalotaceae; genus Neonothopanus; species Neonothopanus nambi. The sequence goes on along the minus strand of RCHF01001665.1, from coordinate 12,110 downwards.
TCCGCTAGTACAAACGTCGCTTCTGCTAGTACTGAGCACACTATTCCACAAAGCGTTGAATATGCAGCTACTACTCAAGCTTCTGTGCCTGCTCTTACTAGTAATGCTCTTGCGAGTTCTTAAACTTCTCTATCGATTACTCGCGAGGATTGCTTCCTCTAAAAGCAATGCACTTGCGACAATCCGTGCCCGCTGAAGGACATTCATTTTCTTTTCCACTCTCATACTCTGCCACAAATATATGTGCTCTTACGATGTAGAATATCAAGATCCATTCCACAAATATATTTTGACCATCCTTCACTGCATCAAACATTCCGGGTCACAAAATACAGATGAGACTTGGATAAGACTGGAATATTGCACGTCGTCGTGCATCGAGCGCTTGCTGAACTTGAGGGGCAAGTAGCCCAATTGCAACGGGTTCAAGCAAACCAAGATAATTTGCGCAACTGGAAAAGGAACAGGATGAGCTGACCGAGGGGGGTAACACACTTACAGCCTTGTGCCCTGCGGCCCCTGTCTACACGCCGGGAGCGGCGAGTCATGCTGTTGTTTTGTTTGTACTTGTTATTTTTCGTTGATTTTTTCTCATCGCTTCAAGTTCCATGTCGCTTGCTGTCTTACTATTGACGTTTCCCTGTCACCGTACTCGTTCTAGTCATTTCAACATCTTAACTGTCAACATGGCTGCGGCACCTGCTTTCCTGCAACCGGGTTATGATTTTGGCGTTCCTCACCCACCAGCATTGTCTGACCCTATTTCTGAGCAAGACTGTGTGGAAAGCAACCGCGTTTACTTCGAGACTCACGCTCGTAAATGTAAGTTACCCTCTCCACTTTGCAACACCAGGTCATTTGAGCTAATGAAGTTGTGAATTAGATTTGCACGAAATGGAAATAACCCCCACGCAACTGTTGGCTGCCAAGGCTTACAACGCATACGTTTCGACGAAATATCTCAAATCCAGTAAGTGCGCTCGTTGTCCACTAAAGCTTGTGCCGATTTTTCTTGTTAAACCTTAGGAGGCTTCCTTGCTCCCCCCGCCTTCGACGACGACGCTTACCTTGGCAACCTAGCCAATCGCTTGCATGACCCTCTGTCTGAGCAAGTCGCTGGCATGTTTGCTGAGGACATGGAGGCAAGGTTTGCTGCCTTCACGCAGAATATCGCCATGCTTAACAACAATATCGCCACGCTTAACAACAATATGGACAATAATATGTGCACACTTCGCAGCGATATGGACAATAATACGTGCCTACTTCGCAATGATATCGGTTCGCTTAACACCAAAGTCGATACACTCACCGGCAGGGTCGATACAATCGCCGGCGAGGTCAATACACTCACTGACAGGAGCAATGCCCTCGGCAATGATATTCATGTACTCCAACAGCACCTCGCTGCACTTAACAGAAGATTCAACAACCTCGACAGGAGATTCGATGACCTTGACAGGAGATTCACCGACCTTGACAGGAGATTCGATGACCTTAGCGGGAGATTTGACGACCTCAACCGCAGAGTCGACGATCTCAACGGCAGTGTCACTGCAGTTGACCAGAAACTTGACCAGAAGGTCGCCAAACTCAGCCAGCAGATCGCTAACCTTGAAGAGACTCTCAACAATAGAATCCGTACACTGGAGGCAGATCTTGCTTCACTCCAAATGAAGGTGGATGGCCTTCCCAATGATATCGAGAAGAAGGTTGTGCAGAAGATAAACAGAACACTTGGGAAAAAGTTTGACGATAAGATAGGGGATTTGGACAGGAGATTGCGTGCGTTGGCAGAGACGGTGGATGGTGTGTCAGCGGATGTGAAGGCAGTGTTCGAGCTTTCTGCTGAAACTGCGACTTCTATAGCAAAGGTACGCCTTTTTCTAAACTCTTCATGCATATTCTCAATCTTTTGTTTAATGTAGCAAATAAACTGTCTCGTTCCTCGTGGTGCTTCCCTTACCCAAGTACCCTTCCTTAATGGAACCAAGCCTTGGAACCGGGAGGTTGAACTCAAACCAGAGAGGGCGGCTGCTGGTGATGCACAGAGGATTATCCTTCCTGCTCTACGCACACATGATGTAATCACAAACCTTGGAAGGGAGGAGACCTTTTGTTACCTCAAGGGTTATGAAGGGGAGGATGCAGACTTTTCACGAAGGCCCGGGGATTGGGAGCGAACCAAGGCAGAACTATGCCTTCGGATTTTGAAAGCAGTCGGAGGAATGCATATTAACTGAGCTGGACAATAGGATATGTTGTGGAAGTACGAAGATACATCTGTTGATTAATACTGTGATATGTATATAAGAACTCTTGATGTTGCTACTGCACGAATGCACTAAAATCGTACGATGCCGCTTTATTCCTAAGGAAAATCGGATGAAAGTCGGATATTCGGAACAATTGGTGCTCACATGACTCTGCTTTGAAGACCGCACAAACATCAACAATGTTTATTGCCATACTACTACATAGTAGTAATACTAGGTGCCGCAAGATGATACAGTCTCGTACGGCGTACAAGTTGCCAAGTTGGACTGTCAAAGTACCTATTCTCTGTGTCCCTAAGGTTCCACTTTTCAATATTTTGTTTACAGATCTAATAGGCACCCAATATGATCGTCCGGATGCGCACAAATGGTCCACGATGTACTACAAGGTGCTTTCAGCCAGGAGAAAGGCAACGGCAACGAACGGAAGGAGTAGTTGAGGCGAATTCAGGTAAATACATACTGTTGGTAGCTCGATATCTGCATAGGATGACCCCTATTGTCTTCTAGCCTGGAATGTACCTTGATCATCGATTGGACGAGATTCCCTACTCAGAGTTCGTTCTCAATGGCGGATAACGTGAACCCGGTGTTGGATATGTCTTGGTCTATCACCACAGTGACACCAGTTGACGCAAACCATCATTGGCCTCGTGCAAGACTTTGCTGGAAGCAGTAGCTTATACTTGCTCTATCCTAGTAGTCAATATGGTACTCGAGATCTATGCAGAAAAGACCACGTCTCAGCCAGGTGTATCAATACCTGCCTCCAGCCAATTGCACACACTCTTCCATCCAGATGATGACATTATTCTCATACTGCAAAAAGAGAAGAACCAGGTCATTGAACCTGATATTATACGGCCGTCATGCCTCGAGCGTTCGAAGAGCGCGCGCGCACCAATCAATCAAATGTGTTGAAAATATTTCTTGCAGGCGCCGCTGACCGTCATCGGAATTCTGGCTTCACCGTGTTTCTTCGTCCTTCATACGTGAGGAGATAGACTATGTCCGTCCTTGAATACTCGTGCCACGGGAATTCGAGGAAAAGACGTGTTTCTTCCTCTTACGGGTTTTTCGAGGGTGGAATTTTTATTTTAAATTTTCTCTCTTCGTCGTCAGCTTGCTGTTTCACCTCACCTCCTTCTTTGCCTCTCACCTCACCTTCTTTACCTTTCACCTCACCTCTATCTTCAATTTCTCCTCTCCGCCTCCCTCTCTACCATCAGGCGACTTTCTATCTTCAATTCTCTCCTCTCTGCCTCCCCCTCTGCCATCAGGCTCCCGTCCTATCTTCAATTTCTCCTCTCCGCCTCCCTCTCTACCATCAGGCGACTTTCTATCTCCAATTCTCTCCTCTCCGCCTCCCCCTCTGCCATCAGGCTCCCGTCTACCCTCAAGTGACACCCCTTCTACCTCGTACATTTCCATCACAACAACACCCCCATCCATATCTCCCAATGCTTGACCTACAAGCTCGGTATATCATAACTAATGCTGTGCACCAGTTATCTGCTCTCTTTTCTAATCCATGGGCACCTCCACCTACCAATGTAGATGCACAAGATCCTCATTTACGCTCACGCTCTCGGTCACATTGCCGGCAATTCTTTCCTCCTCCTCCTCCTCTACATGCGATACCCCAATATCCATCTCAAGAACATCACAGCACTTATTCTTCTCCATTGATTTCATCGCGTTTTCGTTCTTCGTCGATATCAGCATATTCTACTCCCACACATCGACCCCGTCCACACCATACAACCCCAATCTCTCCAGAGGCACTTTACCTTCCTCTTCTCCTGATTACGAGCTTGAGCCAAGCTTGCCTTTCCCCGAAAGCAGCCTGCCGTTACAGACGCCTGAGCACGGAAGCAGTTCTTTGCGACGCACTAGTTCTCTGGTCAACCACACTGGTCAACCGCAGGGCCGAAGAAGGCCGAAGAGTCTCCTTTAAAGAGGAAGTGGCGCATATCGAAACAGACTGCGCAGACGTGAGTGAAAGTTCACTGTCTAGACACGCGAATGCTTGCCTTTCCTGTGAGATCTTAGTTGAGGAACCCGATCAGTCCAACAGAAATGGCCGTGTCGCCGGACGGAAATGACGACTCACAGACTCGTAGGCCTGGAAAGAGGTTGGGAAATGCCCGTGAGAAGTCCCTGACTTGTCCGGGAATTGACTGAGATTAGGGTCTTCAATCCGAGTCGGAGCTTGTGGTGAATAGAGGAAGGACCTATAGGCGAGGATAAACTCCCGTCTTCTGCTGTCAGCTCTGCTAGAAGTGACAGTAAAGGTAGCCGGCGCGCGTCGCCTGAAATGTACAGACAGTTCATGTTCACTACTCAACTCTCTAGTTTTACTTTGCTTTGATACTCACTTCATTTGTAATAGCTACACTCGCATGATGCATTGTATTGCTACTTCAGAGATAACTTATTGGCATTCAAAAAATGTATCCTTTCTATCCTGCTCCTGCTCTACATTAAATAGCGGCCCGTCCCTGTCCTTATCTCACAGTGATACCTCATGCGCCTTCCATGATTGTAATTACCGGTTGGCCTAATGGTTGATATAAAAGCTGGGATTCTCGATTAGAACAAATGAGCTCTGCCTTCGACACTACCTAAATATACTGCTAAAATTTGTATTAGGAGCGTTCAGCGTCTGTTGGTTTGCAGAATTCCATCTAGTGCTCGGTCAGGTGACATCATCGCAACTTGCACCTCTCCTTGCTGGTCTCGCAGAAAAACCTCTTGCCGTCAACGCTGGTGCTCCTACGGAACTCAAAAAGCATGTTCCACTGTCGACTAATGACCCTACTGTCACGCTGTTGATCGACCTACAAGTATTTGCTCCTCCTGTCGTCCCGCAAGACGGTGCAAGGTGCCAAGTTGAACTGTCAAAGCATAAATTCAGTTTGTACGGTGCACCAATGGTCGTGTCGTATGCTCCACCGATAGACGAGAGCTGCGGAGAGAAGGGGCGATGGGCTGCCATCAGTTTGAATCTTTCAGTGTCTTCGTGAGTACCTATTTTCTGTGTCCATGAGGTTCCGCTATTCAATGTTTTGTTTACAGAATAGGCACTCAATGTGATCACCTGGGCGTTAGTAAAAATGACCATCAACATCGTTCATCACTGCTCCATCGTGCAACTTGGCATCTCCTTTAACTCAAATTGCATCTGATTTCATTCAGTCGTCGTCTGCCTTCGCTCCAGCACAGAATTCCAGTTTGGTGCCCTCGGTTCCTCCTGCATCATTCTCTGCTTTGATGGCCTCTATTCCACTCATTTCAACTCTTACCAGCTCATTAGCTTCATCTGCAAATATCGAGTTCATTATCTTGATAAGATAATCGTGCGGCCACAGCCTTTCCAGCTATTTATTAGTCGAACGCTGTCTCTTTCATCGTTCGTCTTTCTTTCGTCTTGTTCGCCATCTCTTTCAAATTTTCAACCTCTACTGGGTTTGCTCTCAATCAGTTCACCTCCAGTCACCTACTAACATTTCCCTTGTGTTCTTTTTCCGTGCAGACTCTTTCTACTTGCTTGTGCTTGCTCAGATTCCAAAATGCTCAGAAGCCTAGTTTTGCTCACTATCATGCCATTTGCTCTCATTGGCGCCACAAGCCTTGCAAAAGGCATAATTACTACGAACGACCTCAAGCAACTTGGGGAGGATCTCGTTGAGGACTTGAGAGACGGCTAGTGAGTTCCTTTGTCTTTCATTCGATGATAGGTGCTTAGTCTTGCTTCAGTCTTTTTTTCGTACACTACGGGAAGTTGTTTTATCAAAGTTTTACTCAAGTCATTACGCAGTGGATGTGTGTTTCCTCCTTCTTTGTGTACCCTTGCCTTGGCTCAATCTTGCTCTCTTCCCATTACAGCCTCATCTATACTGATTTCTTCCTCGACTTGTCAATTCCACCACTGTACCTTTCATTTGTAGCCGGTTTTCTTTGTGCTTTGATGTTTTTTTTGCTTGCTCTCGTCGGTGCACTCATTGAGCAAAAGTAATCAATTGTTGATCATGTACAATGCAATTGTATAGTAACACTCCACCGAGCCATATAATTCAGAATGAATGTCGTGTTTGATGCTATGTGCCCCATACACTACCGCTGACCCATCCATCGTTCTTCGCAGCTACTTCTTTGAAATACATCTGATTCCTTCCGTCCACGTATGCAAAGGTCTGTTCCGTGGCTCCCGTTCCACTGATAGCGTGATGAATACCAGGCCAGTCATCTATTCCTACCCAGCCTTGCACATGTTGAATGGATTGAATTGCTTGGTATGGAGCTGTCGGGGGAAGAAGTGCACGGAGGTGCGTTTGATTTATATCAGAGCCATGACCACCTGCGAAGGCCGGGTATGTGAGATGTATGGCTTTGATTTCATATAATAGAAAGATCTATACCGAATTCCATTGAGCATTTCAACGCCATCGTGCCTAGAAGTCGTTGTTCCAATAGTAGTTTGATTCACCCACTATGGTTTGTGTCTTTTGTGAGCTGAGTAGACCCGGTTACATTGTAGTCCAGCGACTGGGTGAAGCTAATTCTCTTCCTCCCTTCCGATGCCGATGTGACAAGTTCACTTTCGATTCTGAGTTCCCTATGTGCCGCAACTTTGGTCGACACAGTAATATTTCCTGAGCTGACACTGCCTGTAGTCTTGATATCCAGGTCCGGTGGGTCATATATTGTCATTTTCCCCATTGTCTTGGAAGTGCCATTGCGAACGTGAACACTTCCAGAGACGAACCAATCCGAATTGATAGACGGGCTTGTGCCTTGGCCTAAGACAGCAAGCGTGATATTATGTGCTGATTCAGTCAGGAGAATCGGTAGGAAAGGTGTGATGTCAATCCAGTATGTGGGAGCGTCATAGGCGCCATAAGAGGTTAATGGCCGCCAGTTCGAAGGCGTGACACTGCCAGTATAGATGACGGCGTATGGCCATACCACTCCTGCAAGTAATAAGATTTATCGGGTCTTACGAAGATTCTCCCCGACTCCAGGTAAGGGTACCATGACGCAGTCTATTCCATGTCTTGCAAGAATATCTGGATTGCCGATCTCAGAGAGCTCAAGAATTTGAGGGGTTTGGAAGGATCCTACGTGAACATTGGACATCCACAAAATCTCAATCTGTGCATGTGCGCGCTCAAGTAGGATCTGGGCTTCAAATAAGCACTCCAACAGCATGCGAATTCCGGGAGTAAAACGCTCACCTTAACGACTTGAGCATTCGTTACAATTAACAAGTTCTTTCATACAGCATTGGGTTGAAAGTATGCCGTATACGCAGAAGAACGAGCCATGGTATGAGGATCCCCCGAGTTCAGCACCGTCGTTGCTCCGATATTGTTCCCGTTGTTCTACATGCATGTACACTCAGAGTAAGAAAGCCACGATGTGGGCCAGAAGGAGGGAGAACAGTCTACACCGATTCCGGGGTATACCGAGTCCTTCAAAAGTGTCAAATATTTTGGCCTGTACGTCGCTTTGAAACGTCGGAAAAGTCTTGAAGACCGGACCTTTTACTACGCATGAACAACGATTCCGAATGGATAGGCGTGTCTGGCATACCGTCTCGACCGTTCCAATCAAATACTTGACGCGCATAAGTAGTGCATGCTTCAGAGGTGCGAAAAGGTGGACAATCATATGTAGGATCTTTTATTATACTGCCCATGAAACCTACAGAAACCGATGAATGACAATATTGTACCAGGAGCAGGCTACTAGCTACCGCGCACCTGGTGCAGTAATTTGTGGAATGTTGACTTCATCTGTGCCCGCCTCAATAACACCCACCGTGATATCAAGGTTTTTGGATAGTCTGTGAACAAGGATAGTCCTCAGTAGAGTAGTATAGAACTGGGGACAGGATACTCACCTTACAGCCAGTGTCAAGCCAATGTTGCCACCGTCTATAACGGTCGTAGTCAAACTTGGTGGATATGAATTCAGAGGAGTCAACGATAGGCATGAGTCAAGAAAAGTATCGAGAGTAATCGTTCATGAGCTTGTAAATCGTGGGTGCGATGCCGATTTGAAGTGACACCGGCAATAAATTATCGGGAGCCTTTTCCCCGCTCTTCCTGCCCCACGCATTCGTCTACCGTGGTAAGAGGGATCTTTGCACTATCCTAAACCTATCTGATTTGCAGGAACGGGAGGATTAGCATCCTTTAGTAGATGAGAGGCTTCGAACTCAAGTTCGTGACTGAGTCAACATACTTATGTTGATCAGCGTTGATCATACATTACCCGGGCCGAGGTAAATAAATGCCGCCGCGTTATTCAACGATGCTCTTTTCCGTACTGTTCCAGCCTCTTCGCGATGCTTGATACCTCTCGACGCTTGTGTCCCAGCCTGCATGCCGCAGAGCTTAGGCTTGATGTGTGGCTGCATTTTGTAGACAGTTGAGACCTCTCGGTGTCGGTGACCAATAGGTAAGTGCACGATTTCCGTGGACTCAGTGATGTAGTATGCGCCCACTTCCGGTTCGATGCTCTTATAACTGAATCCTTATTCAAATGATAGCCTTCTCGCCTACCCTCATTCTGACTTATTTGGCCGCTCCCTGATTCTATGGCTAATACTGGTTTTTAATTTGCCCAATCACTTCGTGTACGGAGATTTTCGATTTCGTATGGGCTTAGTGTTCCTGGGATCGTCTTTGAATGCAGGGGTGGATGGGAAGATTGTTATTGAGATGAGAAGAGGTATTTGGAGGATTGTTATTGAGATGGGAGGAAGTGTGCCCCAGGTCGTTTCATTTTCCTGAAGCCCAGTCAGCGGCCCGTCCATTCCGTATCACCTAATTTCCGAAAATTCCGACTTCTTTGTCGTACTCGACCGTACCTTCAGCCAATATTTTGACCATTTGAAAGGCTTGGAGTATAGAGAGGGTCTACATGGAGGACGGTGCGCATGGTCGCAAAATACCCCTCGACAAGGAGAGAATACAGAAGCTCAAGATGGGGGCTACTAGTACGGAAGCTACTGAGCCGCGTTCTGTCGCGCAAGGATCTAAAAGACGTCTTAGTATCGGAGATGTAAGTTTATCATTGTCCATAGTCGCAATTCTTACTGAGACTAGTTGGTAGATGCGGTCTTACGATGTAGAAAATGCATCTGAAGATGTTGAGATGGGCCCTCATATGGTATTTCCAATCGACCTTATACGTGCAGCAGTCAATAACAGCGCACCTCTTAGGTGCCATCTAGTCACAAGCAAATGCGATCTACTCTCCCTGAGGAAGACCCGGTGCGCTTGAGAGCCAGAATCCACGCGTTAGAAGGCCTCGTAGCTACTCTCAATGGCAGGAATGCTGCACCTGAACTCGACAAGGATTTGGAAGAGGATTCATCCACACTGGCAAAGGAAAACCAAGATCTTCGAGATCTTCTAGCGACTAGGGACCGTGAGCTTACCTCTTTATCATCACAGCATGGAGTCAACAATTTGACCCATGAACTTTCGAAGCTTCGTGTTTGTAAACAAATTCTGCTTCCGTGACAAAAGCTAACTTGGGACTTGACAGGAGGATAAGCTGAACTTGGAAAAACAAATTGATGCTCTTTGCGAAACCACTCGCAAGTCAAACGACAGGGTTCGTGTCCTCGAGACTAAATTAGAGGTACAATTATTCTAAAACAATGCTGGAATCCTATGCTTACATGACGATATCCTTAGACCGAGAGGACTAGGGTTGAATCGATAGAAAGACGGACAGAGACACTCTCAGCTGAAAATCAAGTACTTGAGGAAATGAAGATAAAACTGCAATCCGATGTTGAGAAGGACAAGAAAACAATACTCCATATGCAACGAGATCATGCTCGAGCTCTGGTAGGTCGTTAGCCTTGTGCCTATATCATGCCATTAACATCTTTTCACTTTGACCAGGAGGCGAAAACGACGGCGGCTGAATCTCAACAAAAAGAGCTAGAAAAATCAATTGAGAACGAGCGCAACACTGTCATGCTCTTAAATTCTGAGAAGACTGAACTGCAGGTATGTGCTGCAGCTGACGACCAACATTCATACTCAAGGTTCCATGATGCTAGGCCAAGCTTCAAGTGCTTGAAGAGAAGACTAACCAGCGACAATGGCCTGATGAGGTATTGGCTATCAGATTTGCTGAATGCTATGCTCATACCTTGATAACAATGTGCAGGAAGACGTGAAGGATACACGGAAACTCCAGGACGAGCTAACTTCTGCTATGCAAAGAATTCAAGAACTAGAGGTGAGATTGAGCACCGTATCTGGTTGCATATTTTTCAATCATCTTCGCAAAGGTTACATGCCATGAGAAAGATAATAAATTAGCGGAGGAACAAGACAAATATGACGAGTTGAGTGTGCTGCACCAGATGAGCTTAGTATGTGCCTTTTCTACCTTCCTACCTTATGTACTGAAATAAACATTGATATAGGAAGAACTTCAGCGTGAAATTGACTCCGTGGAGGAGAAGACGGTAATTTCTCCAGTTCGACAGGCCGTTGATTTGATACCGACTCTTTTGAAATGCCAGTCCATAGCTCAAGAGCTCGAAACTAGGCACGAAAAACTTCAACAAACACTGTACTTGATGCAAGTTGAATATGACCAGCTCAAGGTATGCCTGTTTCGCAATATATCATATATCTCACCCTGCTCATAGTGATTCTTGAATTTTGTAGCAAACACAAGAGCAGCTTTCAAATGATAATCAGATGCTCCGTAAAAGCCTTGACACTGAACTCAGCCAGATGCAGAATATACGTGAAGAAAGGAACACGTTAGAGGTGCGTTAATCTGCTCATGGCTGACACATACTTCGGGTATGTAATCGCTAAGCTGTCTGTCTATAGCAAGAACTTGAGAAGTCCAAGACAGCTTGCGAAGATGCCAGTCGCCAATACCAGGAGTTGCAGCAAAGTCACTCACGTCACGTAGAAGAGTCTGAGACTCTATCACTTGCACATGGCATTTTGAAGGTATGCACCTCCATTCATCTCTCGTTTCTTTTCGTCTTCATGTCCCACTGCCGATAGAAGGAGAAGGTCGAATCTCTGCAAACGATTGAGAACCTCCAAAGGAAGATTGGCAAGCTCGATGGAGCACTTTCGGACTTGAACATGGAATATGATGTTTTGAAGGTATGCACCTCCAYGCATCCCTYGTTCTTTCTCATCTTCATYTCCTGCTGGTAGRAGGAGAAGGTCAATTTCCTGCAAACAATTGGGGGCCTCCAAGSRAAGATCGGCAAGCTCGATGGAGCACTTTCGAACTTAAACAAGGAATATGATGTTTTGAAGGTGTGCACCTCCACACATCCCTTGTTCTTTCTCATCTTCATCTCCTGCTGGTAGGAGGAGAAGGTCAATTTCCTGCAAACAATTGGGGGTCTCCAAGTGAAGATCGGCAAGCTCGATGGAGCACTTTCGAACTTAAACAAGGAATATGATGTTTTGAAGGTGTGCACCTCCACGCATCCCTCATTCTTTCCCATCTTCATTTGCTGGTAGGAGGAGAAGGTCAATTTCCTGCAAACGATTGAGAACCTCCAAGGGCAGATTAGAAAGATTGAAGGAGAGCTTTCGGTACAGCGAGATACAAACAAAGTTTCGCAGGGCAATGTTGAGACTCTAACTCGTGCAAATAATGATTTAAGTGTGCGTTCTTTCATTTACCCTCTTTATCTGATTTTGATTCCTTGCTGGTAGGATGAGAAACACAAGCTTTCGGAAACGGTTGACAATCTTAGCACGAAGGTTCAACAACTTGATGCGAAAATCCAAGAACTCGAAGGCAAACTTTTAAACCAAC
>RCHF01001662.1:0-16063 GCA_003987895.1 Neonothopanus nambi | reverse complement strand
AGTGGTCTATCATTGGAGCCCAACCTAAGTTCCATAACACTTGTCTCACAGCGCGTCCCACAGTAATTAGGTTTATGGTGCCATTCACGATGGCATCCTGTAGTGCTGCTATTTCTTCATTGACAGGACTATTCAGACGCTGTATAGCAGGACTCACAACAATATGGAGTGGGAGTGTAGGAGATCCATTAACTGGATGAATCATGGTGGCAGCTTTGTGCACTCAATCAGTAATTTTGGGAATGATGTTGAATTCAGGAGAAGGTGTGTGATTAGGAGGTGTGCATGAAGGAGTTCCTTGTGAGGGTCCTCCATTTCCAGTGTGACCTTTGCCTTTGTTGGTTTGTGGTGTTGGTTCTCCACCTTTTACTGTGCTTCCCGACATTCAAGATGGGGCATTGGTAGTCACAGGTGGTATATGTGGTGGAGTTTCACAATGTGCTGGTGGGTCAGTAATGACACTGATTTGTACTTATATAAGAGCTAGAACACACTCTATAAGCAACTACAATCAATCTCTAAGTTTGCGAGTGAGGTTTGGCGTTGTCAAAGGTGCTGCACGACAGTCAAAAGCTCGTTCAAATGTCTCTAGAAGTGCTTCTTTGTGCTCTTCATCACTGCTAGACTTGGGGAACCAAGACAGACAGACAGACAGACAGACAGACACAGACAGACAGACACAGACAGACAGACACAGACAGACAGACACAGACAGACAGACACAGACAGACAGACAGAAGACTCAGACTAGTGTCTAGAGCCAAACAGAAGGGTTCAATCAATTCAAACAAATGCCAGAATGCACCAGCAATGTATTCTCTTCAATCAGAATCACTAGCTCTTTCAAACTAGGGCCAGACTCAATACAGCAGAGAAGTATTTCCTGATTTATTGCTCTAGAAGATGCAAACAGCACTCCAGTTCAGCGTACAGTACTTTACTTGTTGTTCCAGAGCTAACACATCCAATATATATACCTCTAGAATATAAATAATAAATATAAAACTAGAAAATAGTACAGAGTTGGATGTGATAACAGCAGATAAGGAAAATATGACACAGAGATACGAGAAATGGAACAGAAATTGGATATGTATAGTAGTTTTGTGATGAGTTGGGTGGATAATGTCCATTCTAGACAGGTTTTGGTGGTATAGTTTTGGGTATATTTGAGTTTTGGTAGCTTATAGAAGCACATATATGGTGGTTTGGTATCGCAGCATAGCACTGCCAAGCACAGGTAGAACGTTCTGAGACATTCTGTTGCTATAGGATGCGTCATCCTAGGCACAAGAGTACCCTAGGTGTCAGGTGGATCATCCTAGAGCCTCTATTTCATATCTAGCTGGCCAATCCTCTTGCTCCAGCTAATATAGCTCAGTCCTAGGACATCATTCCGCAGTTATACAGCTGCCAGAGGTCATTATCACGAGTGAACATGCCTCTAGAGCATATGGTTCAGCAGCAGACCAACATATCTCGTTCAGATCAATCATTCCAACAGCTTTGGCCAGTTCTATCACATCAGATCTACCATTTGATGGGATCTAGCTCAGCAACCCAACTCTAATCAGTTATCTCCATTGGTGGATATGCTTCTAGACCATCAGCACACTGTGGACTTCACATCGATGGATGTCCAAGCAGTGTCTACATAGGTTATATAAGCAGTCATTCAGACTCTAGYGCAGTGCAACAGTGGTATCACRTATAATTATCCTTCCAATGTCCCRTGGATTGCAAAAGACATTCCTAGGAGCTTCTAGAAGATGGGCAGCAGTGCCAAGAGGGTGGGTCTGACYGAACYRAAKGTGCTAGYGGCTGGTAGTTACATCTTCTTCTGCTCTAGAACTGTACTGGTCACAATAACTAGATATACCATTGAATACCATAGTCATTCTACACTCTGGTTACTTCTAGAAGTATCTTAAGCTTTAGCTAGCCATGTGGGAGCAYRCTAGCTCTCATTTCCCAATGGTTTCAGACAYRAAATATRACAAARTTGATGTCTAGAGGGCTGAATGTGTTTTCAGCATAACATCGGAAATAGGTGTTTGCTCCGAAGGATTATTCAATGGAACTTGTTTTGTGCAGGGTTGTGAGGAGTGAAATATAGGGTCACTACCACTGCTCAGTGGTAATTCCATGTTACTCGGGTCCATGCCAGAGCTGTCTGATGGAAACAAATTGCAGTGTATAGCTTTATCAGTAGCTTCCCATGAAGGGTCAGTACTGTAGCATCTCAGGTCCAGTTCAGGGACGTTCCAGTCTAATCGCTGAAACTCGGCATAATATGAGTGCATTGAACCAGGGGAATGTCTACTGCAATAGGTATGAGGGTTACTGTGATACACATGAAAAGCTGGACATCCTCTTCCTAGACATCAGGAAAATCCCCTTTGCTGTCAAGTCACCTGAGGTCTTACAGACATTCAGGGTTGCCCAGGGTTTGGCCTAAAATTCAAGCCAAACCTGGGTAACCTGGGGTGACCTGGGTGACCTAGGACTGGTAATGATACTTATTAGATTAGAACACAAAGAACTTAATAGATTTCATTAGATTGGGCTGCTTATGTAATCATAAAAAACTCGTCCATTAGACTCAGAATGTAATGGTTTGTAATGAAAATGTATACAATGTATACAAGAATCCAATCAGAACACAAAGAAATCAACAGTTTATTAGATTGGGCTGCTTATGTAATCATAAAAAAGTCGTCCATTAGACTCAGAATGTAATGGTTTGTATTGAAAATGTATACAATGTATACAAGAATCTAATCAGAACACAAAGAAAATGAATAGATTTAGTTCTTTGTATACTTATGACGGAGTTTTGAATAGATTTGAAAAGACTTGTGTAGTTCTAGTATGGAGCTCAGAATACATTCAAATTGAAGTATGATTCAAGCTAAAGAATGGCCTTTTGGCTCAGTTGGATTTGTGTCTGCCATTGAGTACAGATCTTAAAGCCATAAAGAGTCACTGGTTCAATTCCCACTAGTTGCATTTAATAAATAGATTCTATGTATATTTCACAATTGCTTAAGGTTAAGTAGTAGTTCAATATAGAGATGTTGGTTGCATAAGATAACTAAATTCCCATGTCTGCTAGATTGGAGGCACTTGAGAAGTGAGTATATAATAATATTGTTTTTCTTATTGTGTAGTCTGGACAAACCTGAGGTGACCTGGGATAACCTGGAGTGACMTSAGGTGGCCATGGTGACCATATTTTGACTATAAAACACAGAAGTTCTTGCGGTGACCTGGGTGACCTGGGAAACCTGGAGAGCCATAGATACTATAGTTGCTCTTTTTAACCTGAAGCAGCCTCTGGTCCAGAGGCCCTTTTCCTGATGGAGAATGGCCAAGACAAAATCCTGGTCCTGAGAACGGTACCTGTAAATTTTGAGGGTATGATGGTGTGGATACCAACAGGTCTGTAGCTGCTGCTGGACCTGTCAATATTGATTCTGATGTAGGATGTTGTTGTTGGGACTTGGTATGAGTTGGTTCAGTTGCTGTTGTTGACATTCCACATGTTGCCATTAGTATTGAGGGTGGTGGATTGGCTAAATACTGTTATGACCTCAACATCTTGCCTTAGTCAGTAATAGTGGTAGCAACAACAAATAGAATGATACAATAGCAAGCTAGTAGGATTTAATGTTGAGTCTAAGCCACTTGGCAATACTTTGATGACAATGAATGATAGCGCTACAGTGGCAGTATTGAATTGAGTAAGGTGGTATGTGCGCTTCAAGTAGAAAGAGTTGTGGAAGTCAAATGAGACAGAAAGAGATAAGAGTTGAGCAAGAAAACAGAGAAAATGAGACTGAGATGAGAGAGATGAGAGTTGAAACAATTTATTTAGCCAATAGTGTAAATGTAGGATACAAGTAGTTTATATACTAAAGTCATTACTTAATGGGTATAGTCTTGAATACATATGCTACTATGTTATACTGTCCAATTGTTCAAGTAATTGTTGGTGGGAAGTTGGAATTTAGGTAGAAATGTGTCGATGTGAGTATGCTGGATCGAAGCAGTAGGGGAGTTGTGTTGATCATGGAATGAAGAAAAATGTACTGTCATAACAGCCAAGCTCAACTATGATATCTATGACAAAGAACTACTAGCAGTTGTTGAAAGCTTTAAACAATGGAGAGCATATCTTGAAGGAGCAAAATATACAGTGCAGGTCTACAGTGATCACAATAACCTGCAGCATTTCACAACAACAAAGAAACTTAGTTGATGACAAGCTAGATGGTCTGAATTTCTATCAGGGTTTGATTTCGTGATAAATTACACAGCCCTAGCTGGTTCACTGATATATAAACAAGAGATATATCCCTAAGTGCATGATGCATGATGAAGGGATATATCCCTAGGGGCCAAATATAGTAGGAAATAGTGCGCTGGCTGCTGTTCTGCCGAAATCTGGCATGCTTACAAATTTCAGATTTTTCTGCATTTTTTCTCATGCTAGGTACGCTTTCCGTATTTATCCAGGCATTTACAGGTACACTAAATAGGTGTGTTTTACATATTTGTCAGCATCTAAAACAGTTTTTTTTGCACTGCCACAGTCAGAAATGATCACATTTGTCACACTCTTTTTGTTGCACTGCCACAGTCTGGAACATTTACATTTGTCAGCACCTAAAGCAATTTTTCAGCCACAGTCTGGATTTTGTCACATGTTTTTGCACTGCCACACTCTGGCCTTCAAATTTGTCAGCACCTAAAAACGGTTTTTTGCACTGCCACGCTCCAGAGTGCTTTTTCAGCACCCAAAACAGTTGTTCCTTTAGCGCTGAAAATAGGTTCCAAGCACCCAAACCAAGAACTTCAAATATGCGTTATTCTATTCTTACTTATTCATACCCTTGCATAGGGATTACAATAGGATGTAGCTGCCCCCATAGCACTCAATTTCAACCAATAATATAGCTTTCATTGTATGAATGGTTCCAAATGAATAATATCGTAAAAACGGTCAATAACTGGAGAATTTCCACAATCAGCTTTTCCACCTCTGTGTCCATTTCCAACTTCTAACTTCCCAAAACTACTTTTTTCCCCTCAACTTCTTTGACTTTGGCACATTTTTTGCTTGGAACCAGGCCACCTCCCTCAGCACATATAGAATGTTGTCCACCCCCACTGTGAAATGTTGAATTTCCTCCTCCTTATACTGCCCCTCCTGTCGTTTTTCCGCTGGCAGTCGGAACACACCTAGCTGCCAAAACACCACTGCACCCAGTACACTTGTGAGGCCATTTGGCCCTATAGCATGGAGATCCTCCCAATCCTCATCTGGACACCACAGATACGCCACCTTCTCATCCTCATCAACCCTCCAATCTGGCTGCAAATACCTCCACCATTCTTCAAAATCACTTCGATAGCGCTTTAGGTCGAACATAGGGCGATAACTGTAGGACCATGCCTGGCTAATCCAGTCTCCCATGGGTCCCGGTCAGCTATCTGAAGACAGTGTGGACACCAGCAAGTTGAGCTCCCTAGCACTAACTTCGATCTCCAACCAAGTCTTGACAATGGCACTCCATTTACCATCTCCAGGAATCCTCTCTCTTTCAACCTCCCTTGAAATTCCAACGTTAAGACTGACAACTTTCTTCATGTAGTCTGGGCTGCCAGGAGGTGCAGCAACCATTAGGAAATCTTGGTCATCCACATCCTCCTCATCATTGTCACCCCCATCTCCCTCACTACCATCTCCCTCTTCACCCTCCTCTTCATCTTCGGTATCGTCACCACCCATCCAAGACTCTTCGTCATCACTCTCTAGATTCTTATGGCTTCTTTTACCATGGTTATTTTCCCTGCCCTGCCCCCTTCATGTTTCCGCTCTCCTCATGTACCCTTTTGAGTAGGTGGTTTCTTATTTTTCCCACTAGCCTCTTTCCTGATGTCACTTTTTGACAGATTCAGATTAGCAACATGGGTATCAACTACATTTGCAGGATCAGAAGGCTGTGATGGAACTGGCGAGCTGTGCAAATGAGCAGGCAAGGCAGGCACCGGAGACTGACCTTGGGAAGGAGGAGGAGGTGAAGACGTAGTTCGCACAGGTGTCAGAGCAGGTGGAACCTGAATGCTGGAATCACAGTGTTATGCTGAAAACGCGTTCAGCCCTCTAGACATCAACTTTGTCATATTTCATGTCTGAAACCATTGGGAAATGAGAGCTAGCATGCTCCCACATGGCTAGCTAAAGCTTAAGATACTTCTAGAAGTAACCAGAGTGTAGAATGACTATGGTATTCAATGGTATATCTAGTTATTGTGACCAGTACAGTTCTAGAGCAGAAGAAGATGTAACTACCAGCCGCTAGCACCTTCAGTTCGGTCAGACCCACCCTCTTGGCACTGCTGCCCATCTTCTAGAAGCTCCTAGGAATGTCTTTTGCAATCCACGGGACATTGGAAGGATAATTATACGTGATACCACTGTTGCACTGCACTAGAGTCTGAATGACTGCTTATATAACCTATGTAGACACTGCTTGGACATCCGTCAATGTGAAGTCCACAGTGTGCCAACGGTCTAGAAGCATATCCACCAATGGAGATAACTGATTAGAGTTGGGTTGCCGAGCTAGATCCCATCAAATGATAGATCTGACGTGATAGAACTGGCCAAAGCTGTTGGAATGATTGATCTGTCAGTCCGCTGCTGAACCATATGCTCTAGAGGCATGTTCACTTGTGATAATGACCTCTGGCAGCCATATAACTGTGGAATGACATCCTATGACTGAGCTATATTAGCTGGAGCAAGAGGATTGGCCAGCTAGATATGAAATAGAGGCTCTAGAATGACCCACCTGATGCCTAGGGTACTCTTGTGCCTAGGATGACACATCCTATAGCAACAGAATGTCTCAGAACGTTCTACCTGTGCTTGGCAGTGCTATGCTGCGATACCAAACCACCATATATGTGCTTCTATAAGCTACCAAAACTCAAATATACCCAAAACTATACCACCAAAACCTGTCTAGAATGGACATTATCCACCCAACTCATCACAAAACTACTATACATATCCAATTTCTGTTCCATTTCTTGTATCTCTGTGTCATATTTTCCTTATCTGCTGTTATCACACCCAACTCCATACTATTTTCTGGTTTTATATTTATTATTTATGCTCTAGAGGTATATATACTGGATGTATTAGCTCTGGAACAACAAGTAAAGTACTGTACACCGAACTGGAGTGCTGTTTGCATCTTCTAGAGCAATAAATCAGAAAATACTTCTCTGCTGTATTGAGTCTAGCCCTAGTTTGAAAGAGCTAGTGATCCTGATTGAAGAGAATACATTGCTGGTGCATTCTGGCATTTGTTTGAATTGATTGTATCAGGAAAAACACCCTAGCTAGAAAGGCATCTTAGGTTTCCAGGGTCAACAAATATCTCCCAGGTCTCACAAGTCTCCCAGGTTTCCAAAATTAAAGTCTGATTTTATGCTTGTTCCCTGGTAACCCTGGAGACCTGAGGTAACCTGGAGTAACCTGAGATGACCTGGAGTGACCTGAGATGACCTGAGGTAACCTGGGACAACCTAGAGTAACCTCAGGTTTGCCCAGACTACTAAGCCAAAAAGGTATTCTCACAGACAATCATTTCTCATCTCAGATACTCATTTTTCATGTGATTACAAACTAGTAGTGATTGAATTAGCAGTCTTACACAATGGTGAAATCTGTACCAAACTAATTAGTAAATGCAACCAGTGGGAATTGAACCAGTGACCTTATGACTTACTTTCAAATCTGTATTCATTGTCCAACAGCTGCACAAATCCAACTGAGCTAAAAGGGCATCAAAATATATTCATAACTCTGTCATAACTACACAATTCTAGTCAACTCTATTCAAAACTCCATCACAACTATACAAATGAATTCAAACCTATACAAATCTATAGAAACCTACTCAATTCCCAGTGATCTGATTAGATTGTTGTATACAATGTATACATTTCCAATACAAACCCTTATATTCTGAGTCTAATGGACGACTTTTTTATGATTACATAAGCAGCTCAATCTAATAAACTGTTGATTTCTCTATGTTCTGATTAGATTCTTGTATACATTGTATACATTTTTAATACAAACTCTTATATTCTGAGTCTATAGGACAAGTTTTGTTGCTTATATAAGCAGCCCACTCTGTCATCACTACCCTAGAACACTTCCAGTATAGGTTGCCTAGGTTGTCTAGATCACCTAGATCAATCACTGTTACCCAGGTCATCTCAGGTTACTCCAGGTCAATGAAGATTGCCTCAGGTTTCCTTAGGTCATCTCAGGTAACCTCAGGTCAACTTCAGGTCAACTTCAGATCAACTCAGATCAACTCAGGGCACTCAGGTTACCCAGGTTACCCCAAGTTTCCCAGGAGATGGTGAATTTCCTAGGATACCATAGACTCCACAGTAGACTTTGAACACCTCAGATGGCCTGATTCAAAGTGGATTTTCCTGATGTGAACCCTTCTGTTTGGCTCTAGACGCTGGTCTGAGTCTTCTGTCTGTCTGTCTATGTCCATCTGTCTGTGTCTGTCTGTCTGTCTGTCTGTCTGTCTTGGTTCCCCAAGTCTAGTAGCAATGAAGAGCACAAAGAAGCACTTCTAGAGACATTTGAACGAGCTTTTGACTGTTGTGTGGCACCTTTGACAACGCCAAACCTCACTTGCAAACTTAGAGATTGATTGTAGTTGCTTATAGAGTGTGTTCAAGCTCTTATATAAGTACAAATCAGTGTCATTAGCAGATTGAATATCTTGCTCTGCTCATGCAGAATCTACCCAATAACCTTCCATTGGACTCTCCTGTGATCAAGTCAACCTATCATTTTGCATTGAATCAGGATCAATTTGATGAACGTGGAGTGCTTGGCACAGTATCGCACACTCCAGAGATTTCTCTAGAACAGAGCCATGATGGAGTTATCCACTTCAAGGAGAGAGGGAGGTGTGTTACACATGATCTTCCAAAGATGTTGAAGATGGCTATGAAGGAAATGAGTACTGCTGACCATAAGGTCTTTGCAGAAGCATGGTTGGAGCAGTTGATTACATCTGCAAAATGCAAGGGTGCTATGATGAATTGGAAGCAGAAGGTCTCAGATACCACTGCTCAACCTGCAAGAAAATGGCTGTGCCAGCCCAGCTCAGTCATTGTCATCAATGACAGTGACAGTGACTCACCATCTCCCAACCCAATTCTGCTAAAACCAAATCTTCGACCTCTACTGTGCCAACCCCAGCTATGAAGCAGACTACACTTTCCTTCTTGCCAGACACACAATCAGAGGAAGAAAAGAAGGCCGAGAGAATCAAGAATATGAGGCAGGCTAAGAAGATGAAAGCAGAGTAGGAGGAAAAGGTTCAGCACAAGAAGGAGAAGAAGGCAGAGCATGAGCATGAATTAGCACATCTGAGGCAGGTCAAATGTCGTGAGAAGAAGCGGAAAGCAAAGGAGGACTTGGAGGAGGAGAAGGAGGGCATGAATGTTAGGTTGATGTGCAATGCCACCAACAAAACTGTGCTCAACTCAACTGAAATTGCTGAACTTTCCCATGCTGGCTATGGTGAATGGAGAGAGAAGAGGAATGGTCTCAAAGGAGGTACTGTTCAAAGTTGAACTCAATGCACAAATTGGTTCCACCCATTCTTATGGGTGTTTATTGAGAAGGCAATGATGAAGGCAGATTGGAGCCCTGCTGGTGCTGAGAAGATTCTGAAGCATGAGCAACCAGTGCTATTTGCCAATATCCATCAGGGCATGATTGGGAAGTGGAAGGAGAAGAGTGAACGTGCATGGACTGCTCAGACATTGAAGTCGGTCTCTAATTGCCATGTGTTGACAGGGTCTGGAAGAGTAGGAGTTCTTGTGAAATTTCCAGATGTTGTGGATTCAATCAAAGAGATGATTCTCGGGCTTCATATTTCTGGCCTTGTAGTCAATGTTGGTATTGCTTGCTCAATCATGCTGGGAATCATTCAAGAGAAGATTCCTGAGGCCTTGAATGACAGGTTCCAATGCTCTGAACACTATGTTCAAGACTTCTTGCAAAGTACCATGGGCTACACACTTCAGAAAGGAACTCATGCAGCTGCACATCTTCCTGATGATGCTGAAGAGCAATGTGAAAGGGCATTCTATTGTCTTGTCTATCCTATGCAGTGGGACAAAATTCCTCTGAAACTTGTAATTAATATGGATCAACTCAGAGTGTATGTTCTTCCAAATGGCTCAGCCACATATCACATGAAAGGTGAATACCAGGTTGATATTATTGGCAAGGAGGAGAAGCAAGCATTCACTCTTTGTGTTGCAAGCACCCCTACTGGTGATTTCCTACCATTTCAACAGATTTGGGCAGGGCGATCTGAGCAGTCTCTACCTTGCACTGCTTTAGGAAAGGATGAAGCAATTGAGTGTGGGTTCCATTTTGCATTTGCAGCAAGTGAAACGAGCCCATGTAGCCATTTTAGTACACTCAAAACTATGAAGGAATGGATATCAAATGTGTTGCAGCCTTACATCAGACAAGTCATCGAGGCTGACCCTGACTTGGAGGATGATCAGAAGGCTATTCTTTTTATTGACACATACCCTGTTCATACTTCTGAGCCATTCAGAAGATATGTGTTTGATGAGCATTCAAATGTTATTCTTATCTTCATTCATCAGGAAAAAAGGCCCTGTCCCAATGGTGTCTTGAGGATATCTACAAGATAGCCTGAGATAGCCTGAGGACATCTTAGGAGGCCTAGGAGTCTTAGGAGTCTTAAGACATTTTCAAGAACATAGACCTATGCCTTAGAGACCTAAGACTCCTAAGACTCCCTAGGACACCCCCAGGACAGCCCAGGACATCCTAGTGATAGTGGGGACTATCCTAGGAGACTTAGGATACTAGGGACTATCCTTAGTGTCCTAGGATACTTAGGATACCTAGGATAGTCCTCACTGTCCTGGGCTGTCCTGAGGCTGTCCTGGACTGTCCTGGGAGTGTCCTAGGGAGTCTTAGGAGTCCTAGGTCTCTAAGGTGTAGGTCTATGTTCTTGAAAATGTCCTAAGATTCCTAAGACTCCTAAGACTCCTAGGCCTCCTAAGATGTCCTCAGGCTATCTTGCAGATATCCTTAGGACACCATTGAGACAGGGGCCTTTTTCCTGATGACTTCCAGCAAACTGTACAGGCAAATTTTAGCCAGCTGATGTCAGGCTACAAAGGCCAATCAAGCACTTCCTCAAACAGGAGCTTTTCCAATGGATGGCAAGAGTTCACAGGGAGCAGATTGTGTCTCAGGTACCTCCTACTGAGATCAAGATTACAAGTTCATTGCCAAAACTTCAGGATGCTTCAGTTGCTGGTCTTGTCAAGGTGTATGATTGAATGAATGGACTAGATGGTCAAGATCTGATTCGAAAGGTACACCTCTCGCAGTTAAGCTGATCTCGTTGTAACTGATTAACCTCATAGACATGGTCTTGTTGTACTGCAAAAGAATTCAATCTATCAGCTGAGTGTCTCACTAGCAAGGACTCCCAGACAGCTATGTGCTGCTACCTGAAGCAAGATTCCACTCTCTATCATGAGATTGAAAACCAATGTGGAAAGGTGCTGGAACTAGATGATATGGCTGGTTCTCAACCAGTAGAGGCAAGCATCGATGCAAACTTGGATGACAAAGATGATATAGATGTTCCTCTTGATGAGGTTGTCAAGGAGAGTCTTGGCACTTGCAGTGTAGAAAGTAATTTCACTCTCAATTCTGATGGACATTTGATGAATGCTTGAAGATATTTGGGCATATAATGATAGCGGTGAGCTCTAGGTTGATTCAGGAATGCTACCTTCATATGATGAGGGTGTAGAAGACTAGAAACACAATAGAAGATGATTTTCATGCTTTTTACAAGATTTTTTGTAAATTTTTATGGCTTTGAAATGTCATGAAAATCATTAGTGATGGGGCCTCTGTGAGGCATGATGTCACAGTAAGTTAGTGACACAACAGGCCCTCTGTGACCTGTGACATCACTACCCTACACTCCAGTACAGTAAATCAGTACAATACACAAAGCAAAGGGTTCCTCATATTCATCATGGTGATATAAGTGAAACACGACTGACACTACATACATAACTATCCTCTTTGTTCTTCTAATTGTGGCTATCACTTTGGGTAAAATACTACCAGCTTTGTCTTATGCTGTATTATACTGTATTGTTACTTTGGACTTTTCTTTTCTTACTACCACTTGTGAAGAGCTGTTAGGAACTGGCACATTTTTTGCTTACAGAATTCTACTTACTCTATCCTATCCACTGTATAATTGTATATTACTGTACATACTGTGCACTGACTGTGCAATRTTACTGTRCATACTGTGCACTGACTGTGCACTGACTGTGCACTGACTGTGCACTGACTGTGCACTGACTGTGCACTGACTGTGCACTGACTGTGCACTGACTGTGCACTGACTGTGCACTGACTGTGCATTTAATCTTCAGTAGCATATATAAAGAGACCCCCAAGCTAAGAATTCTTAGCTTGGTTATTTTGTATTTTGTATCTTGTGTTATATCTTATAGTCTATGAATACAGTCTTATTACTCTAATTCTTGTCTGATGTCTACAATTCCAGCAAGTACTCTATCATTTCTAAGGATATGCCATTGTTGAGCCTGATGTAACATTCCAGTGACCTCAATGATGACAATCCCCACCTTAATCTACTAATTGCCTGATGTTTATCCCAGAAGACTCTTGTAGGAATATAACTACACAATGACCCCTTTCATCACACTGTGAACATAGGTTGATCTCTAAATTGACCTTGTTTCTAACAAGAGCAAATGAAGTGTAAATTGTCATCTCTCCACCATGACATAACACTCATTCAGTAAGTAAACTAATTAAATGTCTTGTAAAAGTCCCATAAAAACTCTGAAGCATTCTCTGCCCAGTCATAGGATTCTCTTAAATCCACTGCTGGACCCCAAAAAACACAAGTTGTACATTGAACAACTATTTAACAACCATGACCAGCTAGCCAGTCTACCTAGATGAAATCAAAAGGACAAATCACTTTCTTGAGAGAGTCAGACCAGTGCATGTCTTTATAACCTCCAAACCTGAATCACCTCTCTGACTGGTAACCCTACCCCACTGTAATCTTGTAATCTCTAGCACTTGCCAGCAATGAAAACTGGTATGCTCTACCCTGCACTTTATAGGAAGCCACTGCTTGTCAATGTACCAGTTCTCCATCAAACTGGCCCTATCATCATTCTTCCCTCACCCACTACTTCCATGCCTCCTTCAGTCCTCCTTCTCAATACAGCTCCCTGATGAGACATTTCCTCCATCCTTGGGGTCTGTCATACATGCAATTGTTGAGCTCAGAAGTCTCCTAGGTCACTTGACCTACGGAACTCCTATGGTATACCTTCAGGATAACTAAGCTCCACAATTATGCCATCTCAGTAAGCATCTCACTAAGCAGCAATACAATGCTGACTGATGATGTGAATGTGCTGACTGATACTGAGACGTTTATTATTCATACTATGCAGTATGTTAGTAATATGTAGACTAGTTACTTAGTATATTCTAGCTACTATTATGGACGTCTATGTTGTACAGCTATAAAAGCCAGTATGTACTGTCATAGATAGAGAGAGACAATCTACTGTTTCTACTTATTGTCTTAGTCACCTCAAGACGAACTTAAAATGCCCTGTATTCATGTAAGTGTTAGCTTCATGCATCCTGTGCTGAAAGTGCTGCACAACAGGTTATGGGCCCCAAGTGTTTCTCTTACACTCATTTCGGAGCAGCTGTATGTTAGCCCAGCAGGACCTCATAGAGAGTCCTCATCTGGTTCAGCGGTCCACCACTTAAGGTAACCCATAGCTTGTCTATGGGATTTGCACTGGTTTGTGATGTGTGTGTTGGTTCCTGGCTTCTTGGATAGAACCATATGCAGTTTGAAACTTTGTATATACTTCTTTTAATTTTCTTGAACCTGGCACTGTGGCCTTATAATGTCTGAGCCAAAGAGGAGTTCATAAAAGCCATAATGGGCTCTCCTTCCTGGGAACAACTGTTTGGACTCCCCGGTACTATACTATTGTATGCCAAGTATGATCTTTTTCATATGATACTTAGATAGTATAGATAGAACTCCATCTTATGATATAAGTCCTTTATACATCATGGACAGATGTCACTCAGTGGCAGGATTCTTGATCATGGTCTTTACAGACTTAAAAAAGTGTATCAAGGCTCAATCATGCTTCTTTGTTTGCAGTCTTTATAGACTTAATAAAGTAATAGAAGCTGATTTAGATGCTATCTGCACTATGTTGCTTGGCATCTGATAAATGGCTTTCAAAGGTCATAAGATTTTAGTATATACATGAGAGTCCAGAAAGGTTGTTGACCAGATCTCCTGTCCTGATGGAACCCTTGCACACACACACAAACACAAGCAAAAAATACTAAAACTGAAACATGATGTACCAAGGAACATGAGGCTCATGATCTGCTGCATCATAACCATGATGCAAACACAAATTTATATTCTATTGCAGATCAACAATGTCCTCAAACCAAGCCTCTGGTTCTAACTCCAATGGCAGCATCAATGCCATCCCCATGCTCTCCCAGAACAATTGGACTATCTGGGAAAAAATGATGCAAGTGTATTTACACATGCAGAAGCTCTGGCTCTATGTCTCTGGAGCCAGACCACAGTCTGCTCCTGTTGCTGGTGTAGGAGGAGCAGTAGCTAATCAAGATGCTATCAATGCCTGGCTTGAAGCTGATGATCAAGCCATGGGCTGCATCTTGATGTGCCTACCACCTAATTGACACCATCACTCTTGTGATGCACAAACAGGTGCCAATCTTACATCAGCACAGACTTGGGCCAATCTTGTGGCTCAATTCTCCCAATCTGGGAATGCTGGCTTTTATGCCAAGACTATGGAAGCACTTCACTTCCAAATTCCTGAGGGTACTGATCTGTCACCTTATTTGTCAACTTTGAAAAATTTGTTATTCCAGATTGAAACCAATCCATCAAAAATTCTCATGATGATGGAGACCTTTAAGGTCATTATGTACCTTGCTACATTACCAAACTCTTGAGCTGGATTCTGCATGGCAATGTTTGCCAGGCCAACTTCCAACTTCACGATTAATAATGTGATGCAACAAATTCAAAATGAATGGATTACAAACAGGTGTGGATATCATGCTCAAGCACATGTCACTATTGGCAGACCTTATGCCAACACTACTTTAACCTCACGAATTAGCAGTGTCAGATGACACTACTATAACCCTATTTGGTGCATTCAAAAGAAGTCATGTGCCTAAGCTAGTGGACAACACTACTCCAGTGATCAACCTGATCAAGGGAATGTACAGCGACAAGGCCCAAATAGGCAGAAAGGCAAGGGCAAAGCCCAAGCTGATGATTCATTCCGAGGTTTTACTGGCAAAGGTAAATGCCAATGGAAATACAAAGGCAAAGGCAAACAATGTGCCTATGAGGCTGACATTGACATGGAGATTCCAAAAGGGGAGATCTCCTTATGCAAAAGGTTATTCCCTGCCCAGGCACAAATACTCAAAGGGGAAATTCCTTTAAGCAAAAGATTATTCACTTATCACATTCCACCTCTTGGTAACCACTATAATCCGCATGAAGCAGCAATCAACAGTTATCAAAATGCTTTACTCCATCAGGCTGAAGTTGATCCTCAACTTCGTGATTGCCTAGAGCAAACTGCCAATGCCACAAATCCATTCATCTGCAATCATTTATTCCCTGCACATGCAATCAAACCACAAAGGTATGGAACAATCATTGATGATCTTCCTTTCAATGCATATTATGTAAGGAATGTTGATGAAGATTATAATACTGGAGTTGCAACTGGCAACCTGGGTGGAGATTTTGATAATTTCCAACATCATCAACAATAT
>RCHF01001660.1:0-14434 GCA_003987895.1 Neonothopanus nambi | reverse complement strand
ATTACGAAAAGAGAATACCTTGATGGTGTGTGTTCAGCGCTGTGCCAGGAACAGTACAATTAGCTGTCAAAACGAAGAGGCCAGCGGTCAGCCATSTAGCTGGAAAGCTTCGTCATACTATGAAGGAATCAGTACTTGCTTTTAGAGTCAGTCCGGGATAAAAGACCTTTTTTTATTGTTTGATACTCAGTGACCATCACCGCCTGGCAGCATCTGTCGCCCTCGTGGTTGATATATCACAGAATACTTCCGGTTCCGACTATATGATTGCATGTTTAGCTCTCTTGAGGTCGAAATAGCCGCTCTAGTTGGTGAAGAACGGAAGGAGAGTCGGCGCCAAGTCGGCGCCTGGCACTGGGTTTTTCTGCCCGCGCGCTTACCAGACGCTTACAGTGTTACAAATAAGCGCTGTGATGACAAATCTCTGCTGACAGCACACAAGTCTGGCGATAATTCATCGTCAAGGCTTCGAGCCTTTATTAAATTTCACTCTCACCATGGTAAATGTTCTTATATCTCATTATATCTATGTTTTTCTAACCTAGATATTCATGCAAGTACGCAGATATCGAAGCTCTCGTCCTCTCAGGGGAACTCTTTAACGGCACCTCTCGTTCCTCTTCGCCTGCACGTTCATCCTCGCCCTCGTCAGATAAAGGCTGGCACGACGAGGAGTTAAAAAACTACACTGATGATCCTAACACATCTGCGCAAGATGTACCCTCCAATCACCAAGAATCCATCGGGATGGGTCCCGGACGCACAGGCGTCAAAGGTGTCATCAGGGACCGGGACGAAGCCGTCGAGATAAATCGGCAAAAGCGTAACAAAGAGATGGAAGAAGTACGTCGACGGATGGAGAAATCAAATCTCGGTGGAAAGACGTTTTTAGAAGAAGAGAGAGAAAAGGGTGAGGATGAGAAGGTCGATGAACTCGTTCGAAAGGAAAGGGAGAAAGAGAGGACAGATTTATTTGGACGTACGAAAGACGGAAAATTCGGACATCTTCGAGAGGTGGGGATACATAATTTCGTCGGAGCAGTGGAGAAAGAGCAGAGAGGTGTTTGGGTCGTTGTTCATCTATATGAACCGGTGAATCTTATTAGAATGCCACACTTCAACTCCATATACTCATATATTTCTCTCTTCTAGTCGCTAGATCGCTGCTTCCTTCTAGACGACACTTTATCTCAACTAGCTCGTCTCTACCCAGACACAAAATTCCTCCGATGTCGTGCCTCAGCACTAGGCTTCGCTTCTACACCTTCCTCCTCTACCTCTGCTACCCGCAAATCAGTTCGTGCACAACGTCCAATACGTGAAGATGACGACGATGACGATCCCTATAATGAAAAGGACTACCACGATGATGAGGACGAGGACGATGAAGACGAGAGGGATCCATATGAGGAAGATAACGTTGACCTTGACATGCTACCCACCGTACTGGTCTACCGCGACGGTGAACTGGTGCACAACTGGGTTAGGGTCGACTGGGAAGCAGGCGAGGCCGGTATAGAAGAATTACTCGACAAGTTAGTCATTTCCATCTCATCGCCTTCCATATCCATGCGCTTATCTCGTTTTGCAACTAGACACCACATACTGCCCTCCCGTGACGTCTTCGGCGCCTTTTCTCTCCCCAGCGACGGCGAAGATGATGATGATTTCGCAGACGATTTACTTTTGAGCGACGATGAACGGTAGCATTATCCTACCTTACTCGTGTTCCTTCCCCACTCCCCCTATCCACACACTTTCTTGTCTATGGGTGGCGCACATTCGGATTTGGATTCGGTACCTATACCAGCTGTATCTCGTGCTTCTTTTTCTCTCCTCCCTTTCGGATGTTCCGTTTTTTGTATTAGACACGGACGATGCTGCATCTTGTACAGTCGACATTCAATTCAACTTGCATGAAAACATCGCATACTAGACAGTACGTTACAGGACAGATAATAATACTATCGTGGATCGGTAACATCTCACAGTTCCGCTTCATTCGGTGGCACTGCATCGAATTCCCAACGAAAAACAGAAAGCATTATAATATGATTTACGTTACAACAGAAGTACACCCTCTACATAGCCAATAGTCAACAAAGCAGCAATTCGGTGGTGATGGTACATTGAAGAAGAAAATAGAAAAGATACCCTTCACACTCGGCTTGGCAGCAAAACTTTCCATCTATGGTCATTAGTGGACAAACCCGGGATTGAACCGGGGACCTCTCGCAACACCAGCCAAAGGCTTGCAAAGCGAGCGCGATAACCACTACGCTATTTGCCCTTCTAGACTAAGTGGCACTTTGGCAGCCGAGACACTCAGTGGCCTTTCAATAACTCAACACCCTTCTCCAAGTCGACCCTAATATGTTCCTCCCAAGCCCACTTCCAGTGATCCGTCAACACCTTCCTCAACAGCTCGATCTGCCCTTCATTCAACTCTTCACCCTTTCCCTTAACAACATCCTTGAACTCCTTTGCATTAAGCTCGTAATAGAACCCTTGCGCACGAGCATTGTTTCGAACACGACTGGCGTACGGACGTCGAATGGTGTTGTATACCTCAAGCACACGGAGGACGTCTGAGGCGGCGTTAGGAGTGGAGGCAAATAGAGCACCGAGGATGTAGCCGTCCTGAATGTAAATGCAATTAGCCACAATTTAGGTTCAAGTTCGAGTAGAAGAATCTCACCTCAATTGCTTGACCAGCTCCAGCGCCAAGGTGAGGTGTCATTGCATGAGCCTGTTGTCAACATCAGATATGGATAAGAGCCGTTGGATATACAACATACAGCATCTCCAAGTAAAGCCAAACGCCTCGTGGTATACTTCTCCAGAGGTGTCAAATCACGGATATTCCAGCACGTAGGCTTCTCAATGCACTAAAAATCGATTAAAAATTTCGTTTGAGGACCCAGAATGGTCAGTGCAAGGAGGAATCAAAGACTTACGTTCAGCATGTCCATAACCTCCCCTTCCCAGCCCGCGAACTCCTCCATCATTTCTTCTTTCTTGCATTCTCGCACATCAGGTCCCTCAGGAACCTTCCCTTCGTCCTCCAACCTCGTGAAAAACGCGACAACATTGACGTATCGATCTTGGCTAATAGGAAACGCGATAATATGCTACATAGACAATGTAGGGGCATCCACGCTTTAAATCAGTATGAAGAGCATCGTAGGTGTAGAGGATAATTCTTACCTTGTCTTTACCGCAATACTACGAGAAAATCCCCGTCAAAACATCAAATAGGAATATTAATACGACAACCTGAGCTAACAAAGGAAATACACCTACGATAATAGCATTTGTCAGCGTCCTATGCCCAGGGTGGACCTCCGCCAGCTTCTCCTTCGGAATGAGTCCTCGATAAGCTCTTGAGCCCGTATAAAATACCCCGTTATTCTTCAACGGACTACGAGCGAGTACAGCTTGTCGAACAACAGACTTGATACCGTCAGCACCAATAGCCACATCACAGAAGGCCGTAGCGCCGTTATTGAAATGCAGCTTGACGGTGTCTTCGAATTCTTCACATTTATCAAGCCTGTGGGAGAGGTGGATGCGGAAGGTCGAAGGAACGCGTTTGAGTAATGTTTGTTGGATTTCTTGGCGATGCCAGTAATAGTTGGCTCCATCTGGCATTAAAATGAGTTTACAGTCAAGTCAGTATATAGGTGAAAAAGGACTTGCCGTTGGGAATCATCACATTATGGAAAGTGAACGCGTCCGATCTGTCACTCATCCGGATTTCAAAGCCTGATCCTACAGAGAAACCACACAATTCCATTTTAGACGTGCACTAAGCAAGACTCGAAAACAAAAAAACACTTACTCTCTTTAACAGTTACCTCTTCTCCTTTATCTTTGACCAACTTCCTCAAATCCTCTTTGAGACCCAGGGCCTTCATAACCTCCCAAGTCCGAGGCCACAAAGTGATTCCAGCGCCAATTTCCGTGATATGCACGGCGGCTTCGTACAAATCGACTTCGATGTCTTTGCAGTCTTTCAGCGCGATGGCGCAACTCAGGCCGCCGATTCCACCACCGCTAGAGAGGGCAGGTCAGAGACCTATCGGTATGCGCGGGAAATGGACGTACATAATAGCAATACGAAGTTTTTGAGCGGTAGTAGGTTGGGTGTTCATCGTAGAGTCCTGGTTCAGCAACGAAGTAGCAAGAATACTAGAGGCAAAACGATTTCTTCAGTGAAAACAAGGCTAAGAAATCAGAATTTAAAGTTTGTTGAGTATACCTCTAGTCCTCTTGCACTCTTTTATACCCAGCTCAGTCCCCAATTCTCTACCGTGAAACCTATCCTGCATCCTTTTCCAAATCGCGCCGCACCATACAGTGACTAAAATCAATTCACGCTACGGCTTTCCATGTCCAGATCGGAGTACCATTTCAAAATGATGCGTTCGTCCACATCGTATCGCGAAGTACTGTCAAGTTTGGAGGGACTGCATTGTGGCGTAGGTTAGAGAGGAATGTTTTGCTAATTTCGTCTTAGTCAGACCTCGTTGGTCGCCGTGAGTGACCGGGCCCGATGATGTAGGCCGCCTGGGTCATGGACACACTCCACATTTCTTCAGCCATCGCAATAGTGATGTCTGCAACAGAGGGGCGACTAGTAATGCTCGGGATCACCATTCATCCACTGCAGAGAACCTTGACCGTCTGGAGGTCAGATCTATGGTGCGAATCACTTTCTTCTCTTCATTTTCTTTATTTCTCATATGTCTCTAGCACTATACATACCAGAGTGGACTCCCGCTGGTAGGTCACACAAGGATCAGTGATATATCAGGCGCCAATTCAAGTACAAATGATCTCAGCCAGCTAATACTAAGCCCACAGTCCAGTACAGGCGATCTTGGTCTGACCGACTTATTTATTTCAGAGTTGCATGCTAGTACAGTTTTTACTTCCTCCACTTCGAAAGTCCCCTTGTCCTTCGCCACTGCTGGTACCTTGGCATCCAGGGAAGTACCGTGTCCTGGAGTACTTAGACGTATCCTGGCATCCGGAGATCTGAGCCGACTCATCATCTAGAGCTGGTAAGTACAATAACTGCGAGTCCAGTAAAGAGAAAGTGTTTGTAAATAGGTCATTATATTTTGTTTATATAGAGTATCTATAGGGAAACTTGAAGATCGACTGTACAGATGCTGCGAGATGCAGCGGTTCGTGGGGGTTTCTAAGCGAAGAGTAAGTGTGGGGCGACAGAGTGTGACCGTGTATGCGTGCGTGCGTGACAGAAGCCGTCATCTCTTACCTTCTACCCTCAACTTTGCTACAACTTGAACTTACCTTCCTCCGGCTCTTGTCCGTTGCCGCCTATCGGACTCAACACCCACCAAAACCCTGGTATTATCGATCCAGTCACTGGGCAGGTGGTTCTTGCTCTGTAAGAGGCCTCGCCAGGTGCGTGCTACCAGGCCTTTCGAGAGCGCTTTTTTCTCAAATCGACGGTGTGTTAGCCTATGATCTAGTTGGAGTCGGCCGTTGAGGAGCCTAGTTCATCGTGCCTCAATTTCCGCCTGGGAGAAGGGCTGATTATCGTTCTGGATCACGCGTTCGCAGCGTAGCACCTAGATCAGGTAGGCTGACTCTGATAGAAGTATTCTCCAGAAGCGGTTGAGGTCTGATTCCGATTTGCCAGATCTGGGGTCCACTATCTTGGCTACACCTGCGCCTATGATCGCGCCTAGATAGGGGGAATTCCAGGGTATGGAGCGCTTCTTCTCCCATAACTGCCTCGCTAGATTCCATATGATTTCTTGTCCGGGGGAGGTACATTCTGTCAGTATATGGGACATGGTCTCTATTGGGTGGCCCGGGCAGTGTTTGCAGTAGGCCCGGTCTCGGTATTCCTGCGCATATGAGTCTCTCAGCCATAGATCGCCGATCATATACGTGTCGTGTGTGGCCAACCATAGGAATTGGCGGGACTTTCGGGAGAAGTCCTTTGATCGCATCGACTTCCAAATTGCCTCCGAGGCTGGGCGGGTACTTGAAGAGATCCTCAGTCGCGTCTTGGATCTTCAAGATAGTTTCTGCCGTGCGCCTCCTAGCCCGTTGAGATTTCTTCTCTTTGACTTCTCGTATCGCGCGGTATGCTAAAGCTTGGGTCATGGCGCTCAGCTTGGCTCCTGTGAGCTGAAGGGTAGGCAGGATGGATAGATCAATAGCATCTGGGGTGGGCTTCCTAGCGCCGTCCCCCGCGAGTCTATCCACATTCTCATTCCTTTCCCGACCGTTATACCCCTTAACCCTTCGGAGAGTTGTTAGGGCGGTCCTGCGTCTGAAGCTGGCCACCGTGCTTTTGATGAGCTTCCTGTTCGGAACTCCAATGTATCCTGTGTCTTCAAAAAATGAATTTCTTTTGAACCCTGTGGTACCGGTTGATCTCTCGGATTTCTCCGCTGGACGCCCCTCGTGTAGCTCATGTGTCAGAGAAGAGTATGTCTACGCCGAGATTCTATTCTACCCCTCCGGAATAATGCTTGCTTCAAGTTAATATCGATGCTTCACTGCTACATCCAGGCTGTAGTGTATCCAGATGGGCTTCTATCTTGAAGGAGTCCACATGGTGAGATGGTGCGGCTTTTGCGTGTTTTGAATACATACTTGCATTAGCTTGGCATGAGCTCGATTATCTGACATCTATGAATGTATTATAGAGTTCGCAGAGGCGTGCTTGTTATATTCCTGGAGGATTTCACACCCCTTCTTCTGCTGGCTGGCCTCACGTGTTTCCTATGTTCTACCACGGGAACTCGGCCTCAGTCACTGAGCACTGGCGTTTAGGGTGCGTTTTTGTTGCCTGTGTATCAGAACACGTTGCCTATAAGGAGTCCAGGAGCTCTGGGCGATGCAGCTCTTTGAGATTCATTCAGCCCCCCATATGAGTTCACCCGCAAAGATTCCTCACCAGGTCGGAGGCATATCCATCTTCTCCATTATTTCTTTGGAAGACGCAAAGGCTCCTGTATCGGACGGATCCGTGGCACCTGGACCTGAAGAGAATGTTGTTTCTTGTATCGCTTCGTCGTCGCTGGATCTCCTTGCCTATGGGGTATATCTCTATCCTTCGCCCAAACACTGCTGAAATCTCACGCTGTTGAAACTTTAGTGCGCTAGTGGCCACTTCCAGCGAGTAAGGGCAGAGGCGTGTGCTATTGCCGACAGTTTTGTATATGAACACAAGCGGGATCCAGTGTCGTATCGGAAGCGGATGGATAAGAGGTCACTCGATAGGGAATTACTAAAGTACGCTATCAAGTTCTTTTGCTGATCCCGATGCTTATCCCTCGCACAGGTGTCTGCAAGATCTCAAAAAGGATGCGGACAAGCGATTATTTTCCTTGCCGCCCAATTCGTTATTGATTTCCGATTCCCCTGAACCTGAGGAAAGCGTATTAGGCGCTTATGAGCAGGTGTTGAAGGAGATTTGGGAAGAATTCCAAGTATGTACATTGTCTCATTCTTTTGTCGGGAGCATTGACAATGCTCATAATGAATTTGACAGATTGCGTTCGGGTTCAATCACAAGCCAGCTTATGGCCAAAAATTAATTGTTGTGGGGGACAACAACGTTGTTCAAGACTCCGTAAATGTGACGAAAACTACGAATATTGATGCATACAACACCACTACTGTCCTCCCTCCCCCCCCTCCTATTGCACTTCCTGCCTCTTCCCGCCACAAAAATGCCGTACCCGAAGACGAGCTGTCTACACACAAGACAAATTGCCGCATAACTCAGCCACCCCCCGCTCCTGCTCCTGCTCCTGCTCCTGCTCCTGCTCCTGCTCTTGCTCCTGCTCCTGCTCCTGCTCCTCCCCCTGTGCCACTCATTACTCGCGTGTTTATGGCTTTACGTATATCACGCAAGCCTGTCACTAGTGTATGAGGACTCTCCAGTGGGGTGATAGGAGAAAATGGCAATCCTCCTGACATAGTAGACTGGGAAGGTATCAGAACTGACAGACGTGTGTGGGCATCTAAGTTGTTTCTTCTTGTGAAGGGTACATTCCTGGGGTAGATGCGTGGAGTGTTGCCTCAGTTTGTCTTCGACCAAGTGTTTGCGCCATGCGCGACATGATGCGTTATGTATAAAGCTAACTTATTCCTATCCATTCCGATCTCTCAGAGCCTCAAGCTAGGCCTCAGACATCGTTTTAGTCTTTATAGTGTAGTGGTCGATCCATGACAATGATACAGTATTGATAGTTTAATTCACAGTACAACAATCAAAATACTACAGTTTGACATATCGATAGCAGAAACTGAAGCAACAATCACATTCAACAAATGAGTTTGTAAAGCGTCCTTTCAATCATCCTTATGAACTGACCTTCGTTGTACTGGGCGCAGGCGCAGGTCGGGGCAGAACAATGTCTTGACCACAGAAATATGCCATCATACCCTCCGTGTGCGTCACCGCGAGGTTGAACAGCGGATGGGTCATGTTCTATGAACCCACGAGCAAATGAGCAGGGGGAAAAATAAATTTGTAAGATCACTTACAACATGATTCACATCCCTCCCAAAATCTTCCTCTGCCCCCATTTTGTTCAACAAAGTACTCCTGATGAATGCTTGATCAAACCAATGCCAATTAATTGTAAGATTAGAGTCTACAAATTGGCAAGACAGGTAACTTTGGATGAGATGGACAACAGCTGAAGGGTTTCTGTGGTAAAATTTTCCTTGTTTACAGTTAAGAATACTCTTACTATGCAGCTTGAAACCTGTAGCTACTATGTCACTATTTATCTTGCATCCCAGTTCTTCACTGAAGATTTCTCTGAGGTCTTCAAAATGAAGCAGAATGTTGTACATGGTTGCAGTCTGGTTGCAGTTCATAAGTTGACACAACCACAAAGAAAGAGCACTGAGTTGATCAAGGCACCCAAAGCTTTTTAGTATACAAATTGTTGATAGAATTATATTTACATGCTCAGACAGAGCTCTGAAAGAATTTTTTTGACACTTTTACA
This sequence comes from Neonothopanus nambi, assembly GCA_003987895.1. Lineage (NCBI taxonomy): Eukaryota > Fungi > Basidiomycota > Agaricomycetes > Agaricales > Omphalotaceae > Neonothopanus > Neonothopanus nambi. Next base: position 5,420 of record RCHF01001660.1, on the reverse strand, counting down.
GACTTTCCTTACTTTTTTAGAGGTCATTACCAGCAGGTTCACAGCATCTGGTGTACGAGGCATCTCTAGTGGGGTAATAGAAGAAAATGGCAGTTCTCCTAGTATAGTAGACCATGAAAATATCAGAACTGACAGATGTGCAGGGGGAGGAGTGGGAGCAGGAGCAGGAGCAGGAGCAGGGGGTGGCTGGGTTATGTGGCAATTTGTCTCATGCAAAGGCAGCTCACCTTTGGGTATGGCATTCTTGTAGCGAGAAGAGGCAGGAAGTGCAATAGGAGGAGGAAGGAAAGTCATTCTGTTGTTTGAATCAATATTGATAGTCTTTGTCACATTTGCGGAGTCTCCAACAAAATTGTCCCCCACAACAATTAATCTTTTGCCATGCAGCAGTTTATGATTGAATCCAAAAGCAATCTGTCAAATTCAGTGTGAGCATTGTCAATGCTCCTGACAAAAGAATGAGACAATGTACGTACTTGGAAATCTGCCCAAATCTTCTTCAACACCTGCTCATAAGCACCTAACACACTTTCCTCAGCTGCAGAGGAATCGGAAATCAATGACCGATTGGGTGGCGAGGAAAATAATTGCCTGTCTGCATGCTCTTTCAGATCTTGCAGACATCTGTGACGAGAGATAAGCATCGGGATCAACAAAAGAAATTGATAGTGTACTTTAGTAATTTCTTATCGAGCGGTCTCTCATTCATCTGCTTTCGATACGACGCCGAATCCCGCTTGTGTTCATATACAAAACTGTCGGCAATAGCACATGCCTCTGCCCTTACTCGCTGGAAGTAGTCACTAGCGAACTAATTTCAACAATGTTAGATTTCAGCAATGTTTGGGCGAAGGATAGAGATATACCCCGTAGGCAAGGAGATCCAACGATGACGAAGCGATACAAGTAACGTTCACTTCAGCTCCAGACGCCATGCGTCCGTCCGATACAGCATCTTCCAAAGAAATAATGGAGAAGATGGATATGCCTCCGACCTGGTGAGGAATCTTTGCGAGTGAACTCATCTGGGGGGCTGAATGGATCTCAGAGAGTTGCATCGCCCAGAGCTCTTGGACTTCTTATAGCCAATTTCCGCGGGAAACCTGCGAGACTAGCCAGCAGAAGGCGCGCAAAACCCTTCAGGAATATATAATACATCCATAATAGCTGTCAGATGATCAAGCTAGTGGCGTTCATGTCAAGCTAATGCAAGTACATACTCAAAAAACACCCAAAAGCCATACCATGTTGTGTGTCCAGGACGCCTTCAAAAAGCCCTTCCGGATACACTACAGCCTAGATATAGCAGTAAAGGACGTTGGAAAGCGATGGTCAACGGAGGCGGGAGCCATGGATCGAGTCACATCGTAAGTATGGAACATCATTACAATCACGTCAAAACAGTCGACAACCTACGTTCTTCCACACTTCGATTAATCATGGCTCGCTCTGTCGCCGGTCCTCCACATGACAGCTTTCAAAACATTTAGTTTAAATGCGCGTTTTGAGAATATCAAGCAATGCCTCGAGGCCACGCCTCTTTTGCAGAGAGTGGCTTCTTTAGAGAAACTTCACACACTGTCTACCCCAGGAATGTACCCTCCACCAGAAGAAACAGCCTAGAACCCATGCGCCACTCATCACCCTGTGACGTTCCGAATGGGAAAAAACCCTACCCCCCACCCCCTCGACCATCATGTAAAGGTTGGGGGTGGGGGGCTTTTTTTTGACACATATTCCCCCACCCCCCCAACCTGACCCAGGGGCGGGGGTTTTTTCATACACTCTTTTTGCCCCACCCATAGTATTGAACATTATGTTGAACTCTTAATTCACCATGGCCAGCACAACACAATCATGATTCATGTCCATCTGCCTCAGCTTCATAGAAGTGATATGATATTGCCACTGTTATTTTCTACTACCTTTCTAGGGTATATTATAGCTGAAAGGTAATGAAATATGTGTAAGATAGTTGAAGAACAAATGTGGAGCAACTCAGGATAACAAGTGAAATGAAGCAAAAGAAATAGGTGATGAGTGACTTGGAAATGATTTGGAAGAGACTGATAGTGAGCGAGGTGATGTAGTTGAGATTCACAACTTGGAGCAAGAATCAAGATACTGAGATGCTGGATGGGGTATCAAATGGTAGCAGACAAATAGCAGAGCAAGAGTATAGTGTAAGCAGGCCAGAAGTTAGCGATGTCGACGAAGTTTGATGAATGGGATATTGTCACGTCGTATGAATAATTCTAAAACTCAAAACCATCATCTGGGTTGAGACCTTCCGACCTTTCGTCACGGATGTAGGTAAAAGAGCTCGACTTTGAAACTCCAGTCAACGGAGATGCAGTATTGACCTGAGAAGTTTGAGTAAGGCTGAAAGGAGGAGGGGTAAGGCTCAGGCGCCCTGGAGGCTGAGTGGATGGCGGAGGCTGAAGCTCGACAGATTCTGTCATCTCCAAGGTCTTGGCACTACCAGAGGCACCCGCAGCCATGAATTCGGACTGAGAATCATCAGAGGACAGGGTGTAGATTGCAGCTTTCTTCGATTGACTTCGAGTCAGCGGTTGCTCTTGAAAGTAATCAGAGAAACAGTTGTTATTCAAGATATCAAATAAGGCTCACCTCTCGCCTGCTTCTGCTTCTTTCTACCCTTTTCCAAAACCGTAACCTCTTGGTCGGACTCATCGTCTCTTTTCCGCAGCTCTCTTCTCTTGCGCTCCGACCATCCTCTATTATTAGCATCGCCTGAAACGGTAAAAGATGAATTCGCATAGGAATGACAAAAACCCCAACGCAAGAAAAACCTTACCTCAGCTCTTAAAACATTCACTTCTTCCCTCTTCACACTCTTTAACGCATCATACCTTGATACTAATTTCGTCAGTCAGCGCAGCAGAAAGCACAGAACCAGTGAAAAAGTCGCCTCCGAGAATGAGAGCTAAAAACGCATAAAAAATCGGTTTCAACTCTTCGAGCATACACCAAACCAACTTACTCCTCAAAGGCGGCTTCCTATCCTTCCCACTACTAATACCCGGCGCACTAGTGCTCGTCGTAAACGCTGACTCAGTAGCATACGTCCCATTCGCAAGAACCCTAGGCCTACCCCCTCCTCCTGTAGCACCCCCTCCTTCCTTCTCCTCCCCAGCCACATCATCACCATCTACCCCTTGCGCCTCAGCAACATAGATCGGTATATCCCCAATAGCCGCCCTAACACCCTCCATACACTCCTTGATAGCCTTAGCAGCCTTACCCTCCTCTGTTGGAATATGGACTCTGGTACTTACAAACACGGACTCTAGTAGTTATGCTTTGACTTTCCTTTCTCGTAGTTGTAGCTTGGCTATATGCCAAGACATCTTTTCTTATTATCTGAAGGGTACTCATACATACCCTCCCAGTCTTCTTATATATTGATTCTCGGACTCTCGGGCACCTCAGACGCTTTACTCCGTAACCGCGCTCTGAGGTGAGCCCTTCATTACTTCTTTCTATTATTAGACTTACTTATGTTACTTCGTAGCTTCTCTGTACATTTACAGGTAAATATACAAAGACGCTTTACTCCGTAACCGCGCTCTGAGCTTCTCTGTACATTTACAGATCATCTCGAGCGCTTTCTATCTTTTTATATCTCTATATCCTCTTCGTCATCAGCACCACCCTCAGGTACGACGCCAACGAACTCTCCAAGAATCCAGAGAACACTTCGGAAGACTTTACCCAAGCGAATTTCGCTGAGGGAAGAAACGAGTTTCTCGCAGATGCCTGGGCGGAGGCGAGGAAATTTGTCTACGACTTCACGGGTGAAAGCGATAACGTCCAGGGGGGTAGAGGTACTTGAAGAAGGGGTGGAAGCTGTCGGGCCTATAAAAGGGCAAGCAAATCATTAATTAGGGTTGAAGAAAGAAACTAGGCAAAAACAAACGCAAACGCACCAGACGTAGAAGCCATAGCCGAATCTCCCAAAAATTCCATGAGTGCGAGGACGACGCTCACGGCGACCTCGGAGAACTTGATAGCAGTGACACGGATAGATTGAATGAGAAGCTGACGGTATTCAGACGACTATATCCCAAATTTCGTTAAAAAATCCTCCTTAGTAGAAGGAAAAAAAAGAAAAAAACTCGCTTTGTCAACATCAGCTCTCCTACGTCTTCAACAGCTGCTTCTTGAGGAACAACACGACTTCCTCGACGTTCCGGCTCGAGGTCATGCTCAGCACGATACTCATGGCTTTACGACGCAGGTCCATGTCAGAGCTGCAATAATGCAAGTGTTAGTACCTTCAGCAGCTAGGGAAGAGGATAACCTATACGCACTGGCTGAGAATCTGCAACACGTCCATAATGAGCCCATCGAGGACATGGCCGTGCTTAGTCCGAAGCGTTTCTAAGTGGTCGAGGACGATAAGCTTGACGTTGTTATCAGATTCCTTGATGACAAGAGAAATCAACGTCGACGCCGCAGCTAATAACAACCACCATAAACAACCAATCTTCAAAGGACCAAAAAGAAGGACCAACCTTTTATCGCAGCCGGATTCTGCGTCAACATCGTCAACGCCGTAGCAGCCTCATATCTCACCGCATGACTCTGCACATTAAGCAGCTCAAAAACAAGTCCAATATACCTCGCCCTATTCCCCACTCTCTCCTTCGCATCAAGTTTAACAATGAGAATTTTGCTAAGCTGAAGACAATGCATACCTGCCTCCCCGAAGGCTCAGTTGGATCCTATAGGGGCAGAATCCGCTGCCTGAGCCTAAGGGGAGGAAGATATGCAAGCTCTACAGCTTAGATAGAAGGGATAGATAATCATACCTTCGTCGATGTGAGGGAGAGACGCGCGTCTCTCAGCGAACGACTATCTTCGGTGGACTACATAGATCGGCTTGCCAGGCTATCAATGACTGATCAACAAAAATGCTCGCTTTAAGTTTGCAAGCTAGCACTGCATACCTCTTCCACGCTATCGTCACTCCTCCGCCTGGCTACGCTCCAATGGTACAACCCCGTGAATTCATGGCTGCGTCAGTTGACGGCTTCAAATTTAGGAAGGCTCAGATGCCGCTGCAGCGGCTGGTCTTGCTCCCGGGTTACTGGCAGAAAGAGTCCCTGGTGTCGGAAACCTTGCGTACTTCAAAGCAGAAGATGTTCAGTACTTCGCAAAGATCTCGAAGGAGGAAGATGAGACTGAAATATCTGTTGACGAGATGAAGGAAAGAAAGATTATGCGTTTTTCATATGCATACCTGCGACGTTCTTCAATGAATATCGTACTGCCGAGCTGAACGTCTGGACAGGTTGTTTGAAGGCGGTGTCGAGACAAGAAAGCCGTGTGGTCGGGTATAATTCAGTCATAGCACGCAGAAAGTACAACCCGAGGGTATCCTAGAGCTTGCAGAG
>RCHF01001653.1:0-19996 GCA_003987895.1 Neonothopanus nambi | reverse complement strand
ATATTTGTCTCTCCTCTCATAGCATTTTTAAGTTGCCATTCTTCACAGTAATTGATCAAATAAAATTCAATCTTAATTCTGGAAGTGCATTTTCAGTCCATCTGATGACTTGTCCCTCCAGATTGTAATTATCCTCCTTCATATCCCAGTGAGTTATACTCAGACAACATCCTAAAAGTCTCTGGCTATTTAATGGGTGGGTAGGTCCAGCTCTACTCTTCAGATGGAATTGTTATTTCCACCAGATGGTGAGGGACTTAGCCAGTATCTTTTATTTAGGCCAATTGATCTCAATAATTAAATGCCTTATCATGCACTGTAATTATTCTATACTCAGGCAGTGGGTACAGATGGTCTTTGTATTTTAATTGACAGCTTGGGGCAGCTTCAATCCTTAATTCCCATATTTCAGATCTACAAATTGTAACTCTGAGCTCAATCTGGTCATCTCGAGGCCTACAACACTCTCGCGCACGATAGCGTTATGGAGTAAAAGCATCTGAGGTGGCCGAAAGTCTGTGAGTCAGTATATAAGAGAGGACTGTGAGGGTATGTGTATGTACCCTACCGATTGCCAAGAAAGAATGAAATGGCCGTAGGCCAAACTACTACGAGTAAATAAGGAAAGTCAAAGCTATCTACTTGTGTCCATGTTTGTAACTAAAGAGACTGTCAAGGTATGTACTCCAACATCAACTACACGTGGGTCCTCTCAGAGCCTGTCAATGCATACTAAGTATTTGGAATCGACCTGCTGTCAGGTACTAATTATGTATGCGCGCTAGCCGTTGGCTGGTTGGATGTCATACATAGGACTCGGAATCGAGGAAGTGTTCAGGTTACTACTATAGTACCAGGTGCTCGGAGATTCAAAAACTCCTGGAGAGTTTGAGCAGCGAATATCAAGTTACTTACAACATTCTGAAATATAATGCTTTCATTGCCATTGTGATTGTAGCCTTGCAATATGTTGTGGAGTCTAAGAAGTCTGATCGGGCTACTGCAGCACAGGCTATTTGTAGAAAGCTTCCTTCCCATGCCCAGATGTTCAACCAGAAGTCCACATGAGATCTATGGGTGTAGGTACAATTCAAAGTACTCATGATCGTTTTTTTGCCAGCACCAACTCCGAGTCAATACCAAGCATAGCAAGTGGCAAAGCAAGTAATACATGGAAACACTGATAAAGTAGGGGGATTGGTGGATAAGCCCTTTGAAGTTGGCCAAGGGAGATAGTGGGAAGACTTGCCTACTTTTACTCTTTCTCTTCTTCCTGCAGCTGATTGAGCATATGACTCTAGTTCAAACCCCTGGAATTGCTGCTTACCTCTTCTTCTGTAGGGACTAAGGTGTTCTGGTCCCCTCCGACTGCAGCCAAGACACCCTCATCAAGTGAAGCATCAACAAACTTCACATCCTGGGCTTTGGAAAGTACAGAGATTTTTGCACACCTTCGACCTCCATTTTTCGGGAGAACGATGTTTTTAGGTCCTAAGAAGAGGTGGAAGACGGTTTGAGTCAAATCGTGCATGAAAGGTAATTGTAGCGGTAAATACCTCTATTTTTGAATCTCATGTAGTTCTGATTACCTGCCACAGATGAGAGAGCCCCACCTGCGAGACTGGTACTGGAGAAAACCACACCCTTGGCACCTTCAAGAATGGTAGCTGTTACTTCTGTGAGCTGTTCACTCTTGAGGTCAATGCTAGTAGGCTCTCCTTGGTCGTCTGTTGCAACTGCTTTGTTCAGAACATAAGTGCTCAGATGGGTTTCAAAAATTAGTAAGATGTAGTACCTTGCTCAGGCTTCAAGTGGTTCCCGCTCTGTTTCTGAGTGGCCAGAATCAAGGCATTTGTGTTCAGGGCGGGGGCCTTGATTTGTGTGGATCTGGTATACAGAGGAGGATGGGTCTGAGAGTCTGAATTGGCAAATGTACTTTGCCCTTTCTCGTTCTTCAGCTGAGATGGTAAGGCATTCAAGTGGTCAGGTGCCAACACGGCCATGATATTTTTCGACGGGTTGGTAGCAAGCAACTCAGGAATGAGGGGAGGCAGGAGGTATAGCCCTTCCAACCCCTCCCTGAAATACCTGGCCAATTGTTGAATGTGATTTCAGGTAAAAGTTCCTTCTAGTCATGATCCGGGCTTGTCGATCATCAAGATGCCACCAGCCTGAGGATGCACCCTAAGATGTTTCTGATTCCCATAGTATGAGTTCAAGGGAAAAATTCAAAATTTTGATATACATAGGTGACTGGGAGCTTGCACAGAACGGAACCTTGCTATTCAGAGTAGATACCGGAAGTAACTGATGAGCGTCTATTGAGCGTCTGTGGAGAGTGAAGGATGAAACTGACTTTGTATCTCCATAATTCGCGAATAAACCGCTTCAGATGTAAATCCTGCTCATAGTACAGTGTCAAAGTGAATTTGAGTGGAACATTGTAAATTCTTGTCGATTTAAGGCCTTGTTTCCCCAGACAATTAGGTGCTGGTTTTCAAGTATTTCACATGGCTCATGCCCTCAAGACCTAGCAGCGCTAATCCAAGGCTAATCCAAGGCTAATCTGACTGAAAGAATGTATGTGTATTTAAAAAGAGTGAGTCAGTGGTTCTCCATCCAGCTTCCTAGTAAGCTAACCTCGTTTGTATAGATGCAATTCAACAGCTTCTGTAAAATTCTCCCTTGTTATCATCATCGCGTTGTCAAATGTGCTCCACACAAAGCGCGACAACTACTAAAATGGTCAGTAAAGGCACCAGAACTATACACGTCACTGTACCTTCATTAAAAGAACCCAAGGTCTACGCTAGGCATAAAGAGCAATGACAAGCTCCAAAACGCATGCAAAATTCGAATTGCCAAAAAAAAAAAAAAAGAAGCTGAGAACAGTGCTCAGCTTGATGCGTGACATTCATAAACATGCTCTTGCAGCACAGGGCCTCATTCACTATCAGTGAAAGCTTCAGAAAAGAGCGGGAGTTGAAGGACCAAGGCCAAAATGAACTTGACTACCAATGTCACCATATCTGATCTCAATGCCTCGAGACCTCCTCATTCCGTCTTTCTTCAATTAAAACCGGTGATCTGTAGATGGAATGCACTGCTGGAGGGAAGGGAGGATGCTGGAATACCAAAGGTGCCATGACCATCAGGTGTGGTGAGCAACCAGTCTAGGGTCTTGAGAATGAAATATATCAGCATCAAGTCTAGTCGCGATTTCGCCCGCTTTGAATTCACTTTGAAGGCATGGGAACAGTTGAATACTTGTGGTATCATGTATGTGTGCTTTTTCAGTTGAAGGCTGGCTTCAATGAGGCTGGCCAGATGCTGACCACAGTGGTACGGCATGGGCGCTTGCTCGACTCAGGGTGAGATAGCAGTATGATCGGAGAGGGTAACTCTCATCCTATGAGCTCGGAGTTCTTGAACTCTTGTATACCTCGGCGATGGTTTACAAAAAGATTTGTAATTCCACCTATCAGCACACTTGGCTATACGGGGCTCAGTTTCCACAGCCTCCCTATACAGCCCAATCTCCTCCCTTGTCTTGTCTAAGATAAATGACCATCAATGAAAACAGGTCATCAATAAAAAGAGAAAAGAGATACCATCAAAAAGGGGCTTCCACGACAAGGTATATTTAGTGGTGAGAATGACAACTGCAGTTTCAAGGTAGCTGCCATCTTCAAGAATAACCCAACTAAAGACTTGTACTTGAGAAAATAAATCGATGTCAGTGCCTGTCGCATGATATACGCATAATGAAATCTACCGCGACCCACAAGACCAAGTCAAACACGCCATGACAGATCATGGAACCCAATGACATCTTATGGAGAAAACGCCTATCTATGCACATTGTTAAAAACCTTTGCGGACATTTGCACAAGTATGAATCTCACTTGAGCTTGGCCCGAAGAACAATCCAAAGATCCTGAGACGTCCAAATCAACGAAGAGGTAAAAGCTGTGAATAAGCATAATACTCACTTTGCCTAATAGACACAGGGAGAACAAAAGGTGTGGCCAGATGCCATCCGTCTTCTTAAAGACAACTGAAACGGCCCTACCCCGAAGAGCTAAATACCATGCAATGCTACACAGCATATGATCAGTATAGTAGCAATACCCAAGGGAAGACAACGATGACCTACTCTTGAGCAGACTTTCTTCCTCCAATAATAACAAATTTTCTTGGACAGTTCGCTGTCCATCGGGGTCATGCATGACAGAACTTCCTCCAGATGAGAGAGAAGTTTGGATGAGCCCGTCGAACCCAGCCTCGGACATGGTTGATGGAGTGAGTTTTTTCGGGGTAGGAGGCCTGGCTACATCCCTGCAAGTTTCAACAATAAGAATGGTCCAAGCCATAGACTTTGAATCTGACTTACCCCCGTGCAAAGGACAGGCTTGGTATACTGAAGTATGTTCTCAGTCTTGGTGTCGAAGTCTCATGCACAAATCTCCCACTGAGCAACCACCACACAATGAATACATGTCGCTTCCTCTCTATACAATATGCGTCCATCCAAGAATCGCAAGGCAAAGTTGACAGTGAAAATTTGCATATTGTAACTGGAAAAGCCTCCCCCCCCATGGATATAGCATTCGCTGACTTGGGCATTTCCAGACAAGAGAACCTAAACACCTCATTTACACCGAGCAGAGTAAGGGAAGAAGCAGGATAGGGCCATGAGAATGAGATGACATACTTGTTGATAAATAAATTTAGAGACTCTCTGAAGACCAAACGCCACCGGGCACCCAGTCGCGAGTTATGATCTGGACGTCAAACCTGTCAGAGAGCAAAGCAGCAATGAGTCTGGAGAGCAAAGCAGCAATGAGTCCGGAGAGCAAAGCAGCAATGAGTCCGGAGAGCCCAGCACCAATAATGCAGACTTTCACTGAAGAGAGAAGAATATTTGCAAGGAGAGCTACAAGGAGAGGTAAGAAGCAGAAGCAGGAGGGGAACGTTTGAGTCTTTAAGCCTAGAATACAATTGGCCAAGAACAGCTGAACACTTGTGCTCAGCGCATGCACACTCAGATTCCATATCGCTAATTCTTGGTCATGACAGTGCAGTGCAGCTTTTCATAAGAGAATCTCCCATCCTTAGTTATGTGTTGATCTCAAGCGGCCAGAAGCAGTATAGGCTGGACCCACACTTTTGATGACAATCATTGGCTTCACATAGGAATCAATTGTCACCACTATTCTTGTAAACGACTGGTTCATGCCTGGAAAACAAAGAAAGTGGGTCTGTTCGAATCGAATTCAAATGGCAGGAAAGCAAGTAGTAGTGGCTTCAGGCTGATGAGCTCTTGCTGAACCCTTTCAAATCAGTGCGCCAAATGAAGGAGTTGCATGTGGAGCAGGGTATTCCCAACCATATCCAAGGAGGACAGCTCTCAGGAGTCTCGAGGAAAGATGACCTTCTCTTGGGGAAAAGACCATTCAAGAAGAATGACCTTCTCAGCTGCCAGTAGACAAGGTCTAGGGGGGTTTGCCTCGATCTTGAGATTTGTGTTGGCCTGTAGAGGAGCTGGTATGATGGATTCTGATTGTTCAGCCTGGGCACCGTAAGATGTGAGGCAGCAAGACTACATAGTAGAGCACTGTACTGTAGAGCAGCATAGGCAAGCCTTATTACATAAGCCTGACTGACACGTGACACATGACTGTTAAATGTACGTTTAACAAACACTCACATTGTAATTATCGAGGGATCCTTGAAACTCACGCTCTCACACAATCTTGCTCTATCACCCTCGATATCTTACACTTGGTGGACAGAGATCTAGCAAGAACATGGCCAAATGATTCAGATAGAAGCAAATAATTGTCATTCGTCCTTGCTTGTTTACATTGTATGGACTGAAGCTCATAATACTCGTTTGACTTCCCTCGATATTTTGCCCTTGGTGAACAGCGATATAGTGAGAACACGGCCAAACACATCATATAATTTGCTAATCCAGACAGAAAGAGACAGAACATGGCTGCTCGCTTTTCGGTTGCGTTAAACGTGGAACAATAATGTCTGTCAGATGAGCTTTGCCAAACACCATCGCAGCAGAATTGCTACCCTGAATGAACAAGGAACCCCACCTCCAGACAATCTCCTTCCTCCTACTTAAGTAGTCTCAATCTCGTAATATGAAAACATCAATCTAATCGTTTCGCCTCGGAGTGTCAGTTGTCAATTGAGCTGAGCTAGGCTGTTGAGCTGTGAATCGAGCACCATGAGCCACATAAAAGTCGAGGGTGTTATCTTTGTGTAGTCGCATACAACCTTCCATTCTTCCTTCCTGCATTCTATGCCTTCTTTCCTTGCCAGTGGTCCAATCCTGTCCAATCCTCAGTCCAAACCAACTTGAACATGGGGGATACAGCTCTAGCCTCTTATCTTGATACTGTGCACAACTTCTCACAGAAAATCGATAGTGCTATGGGCCAATTCGCCACCACAATTGTTGTAAGTATGACCCATAAACCTCTTCTGCCCGTTTGAGCTGCGTCACTAACTCAATGATTAAAAGCTTTCCACTTTCCTTTCCTCTGCAGCAATCGCTTGTATGTTCTCCATGATCAGTGTACATACACGTCAACTCACAGATGACAGATGCAGAGCTCATATACCATGCCACTAGAGCGATGTACATCAGAGGATATCTAAAGCGCTACCACCCTTTGCCCACAGACTGCAACTTCCGCAGGTATCTTAGTTTTGCTATGGCCATGGAGTAATTATCCATATACTCACCAATGACTTTGAACAGTAACTTTGGCAACATTCTCGGTTTCGTTACCCCGTGCACATTGTATGTGTATTTCTTTACAACAAATGCATGGTCTTTTCAAAGGCCCACTTTGTTGTCTCTTGCCTTATCAATGATCAGATACATGATGACTGTAAGTTTTACCCACTATGTTTCAGCTTTGTGCTTGCTAATGCTCTCCTGATAGCACGATTGCTTCTTCTATGTAAGTCTCATTGATAGTTTCTTGGAACACAAGTGCCTGAGCCTTCGAGTACAGCAATGTCACAGGCTTTTCCACACAAACAAGACCTTGTATAAGTGAGCCACGCCTAAATTTGTATTCTCATAAGATACTCATTGTAATTTTTTTTTTGGAATATCTGGCTACAAGGTACCTACACGAGGCACATCATGAATATACACATGCCATGAACGTCTACTGTGTTGGATATGCAGGTACGAAATACCATTTTTTCATGTCACACAAGTCTCACCCTTCATTACGAATTGTAGAAGTTATCGAGAACTTCTTCCAAGTAGGGGTTTCATGGTTGTTCTGGACTGCCATCATCCACCACTTGGTGGAGCAGCAGCTGTACGCTCTAAAGCCTTCTATTTCTACCTGGGTTTACATGCTCTTTTGCATAGGTGGCTCCTCATTTTGCCATTGTCACTGACACTTTTCACAACATTGGTGGGACACAGCAGTGAGTGCCCATAGCTCTTTATATCTATTAAACTTGGGACTCACTTTGTGTCATTGCTGCCAACGGACATTGTAGGATATAAATATCATTTCGTATTTATTCTTTTCCATCCGCTCATTATTCCATTCAATTTTACCATGGGAGCAAAATATATGCTCACCCCGGGTGACCATCAATTGCACCACAGCCATCGCAGATATAACTTCGGGTATGACTTTTGCTACTTGTAACACTTAGCCAAGGATGAACCCAAATTGTGCTGTATTTTTAAGGCTGTTCTTCCGTATCTGGGACAAGCACTATGGAACCTACCAGAAGTATGAAGTTAAGGTGCGGTAAAAATATTGCCTCTGTGTCAGTATGAAGAAAACATTATTTCTGATGGCAAGAATGTAGGCTCAAGACGTTCATTATTGGAAGAAACAAGCACTCAAGGACGGATGCTACACTGGAGAGAAACGGAAGGTTGCCTTTGACCTTGTTGAGACTGCTTGGGGATTTTAATTTGAGTAGCTTTAGTTTTTGTACCTCTCGCTAGTTTCTGTTAGGAATCCAGAATGAAATGAAGAATTCGTGCTTTCTTATGCACGATCCATTTTCGTTTCCCCATACTGGCCTCTAAGGTTTCTCCGTTCCGATCAATTTTATTAGTCATCATACGCGCCTCTGTTCTCTCATTTGCTTTTTTCGTTCACGACGCGCCCTCCTTTCACTACTCATACGACTTCATTTCTATTTCATGAAGTATGGTTTATAACATATACATTTTCTCTTAGTGGTCAAAAACCCAAAATCAACAATCATTTCTACGAAATCTTGTTCTGCAGACAGGGATCTTTTGGTTAGTTTTTATTCTTTGTTCTGCTCTTCTTTTCTCTCCCTGTTAATATTAAGTATGTCCAGAATGCAGATCATTCCAACAATGTATACACAATCGTGACCCGTCCTCTCCCTCTTCCACCTCTTTCTCCACCACCATCCTCTCTTCCTCATTCACCTCCCTCACCCCCTCCTCCACCCCCTCCAACGAACTACCGGAAACAACAGAAATGACAACAAAATCCGCCATCCCACCCCACACCGAAATCTTCAACACATGCGGGGACCTCACCAATGCCGAGTTGCTCTCGAAGTATGGATTCGTTTTGGATGTTAATGAGAATGATAGGTTTTGTCGGGGGATGCGGGAGGTAGAGGGGGTGTTAGGGTCGGGTTCGGGTTTGGGCGGGGGCGTACAAATTCTTGAGGAGTAAGATCTGGTCGGTTTACAATGAGCGTAATCTTATCTTGAGGGTGTTCAGTGAACATTATGAGGAACATTTGAGGAGGCGAAGTGTGGTAATCATCAGAGAAATACAGAGGAACAAGTGGAAGGTTAGTTGGTCTTTGGGTGTCTTTTTGGAGTGTCATAACTGATGGTTTTTGCTATAAGTTTGACTTGAGCTTACTTGGTGTATCGAGTTGAATAACTGAATTCGTCCTGGCCTGCGCCACAGATGCAGGCTGATATAACAAGTTGTTATTCCATCGACCTTTTGTTAAGGATAGAATACGAAGCCCTTCACACAAGCGAGTAACTACAGTACTCGCATTGATTATATTCTTATCACGCCCGGTCTAGTGCGTTGGGTCAAAGTGGCTGGTACCGAGCCTGGGATCAAAGGAAGCGATCATTGCCCCGTCTGGATTGAGCTTTGGGAGGAGTTATTAGTCTCCTCCCCTCGAGCCTGTCAAATGCACTGTTGCAATATCAAACTCAATAGYGGATTAGACACCTAATTCGTCTCTTTCTCCAATAGGCACGGACACCTACATTCGCTGTATTCTTGTCACGCCCGCATCTATAGTACACTTCCAGGGGGTCAAAACCGCAATCGAAAAGTCATATACTTTATAAACGTACAAGGACAAAAATAAATAAAGAGCTAGCATAGCAAATACCAGATCGGTAGCATAAAAATACATGAAGAGACTTTGATAAAGCATCGAGAGCGTTGAAATGACCACTTCCTCAGCTCAGGCTGGATGGCTTGTCTTACTTTACTCTTCCCTTTTCTACTGCAGTTGATTGAGTACCTGGCTCTAGTTCAAATCCCTGGATTGTTGCTCACCTGTGCTTTTGCGGGGCGAGAGGTTCTGTTTCCCTCCAACTGCAGATAAGGCGCCCTCGTCGATTGAGGCAATCTTGATTTCTATACCCTCGGCATTTTCAAATACACTCGCATTTTGTTGTACACGTTTTCGACCTCCATTTTGACGTTTGTCATCATGTCCTGAGAAGGGAACAATCTGTATCAAATCATGCAGGGAAAAGAACTGTAGCGGTACATACCTCTCTTTAAATTATCGTCGACGGTCGACGTTCTGATCACCTCCCACGGCAGCCAAAGCCCCACTGCTGAATGTGGTACCAGTGATGACCACACCCTTAGCGCCTGCAAAAACGCTAGCTTTCGTTGTAGTAACCTGCTCGCTCTCGTAATCTTCATAAGCAGTCTCTGAATCGAAGTCTTGGTTGTCTTCTTCAACTACTTTGTTCCAAACATTAACGTTAACACTCAGGATGGGTTTTTCCAAGGATACTATGTAGTAAGATGTAGTACCTTGCTTGTGCTTCATTCTATCCTTGCTTGATGTCTGGATAGTCGAATCTGGGGCATTCGTGTTCTCGGAAGAGCGGGTGATCTGGACCGTCTTTTCGGCAGACAATGTCAGTGCCATTGAGCCAGAGTTTGGCCTAGAATTCAAGTTGGCTAATGCAAGAAGAGCTGGGAGGCAGAGGTTCAGCAATTTCACCATACAATAAGAAATAACTCATTTGCTGTACCGAGTGCTTCAAGTTGGTCTCGCGATAAGTTTTTGAGTTCGTCCGGCATGGGTGCTTCGAGTTCGCCTTGTGTGACACGTGAAGTTGACTCTAGTGTCCCTTTATCTTTCTCAGGTTGAGGCAGTAGAGCGCTGTCGTTTGACGTCGTGATAGCGACGAGTTGTTAGTGAATGACTCAGGAATGAGGGTTAAAGCGTTAGCTGCTGGATGATCAGAGGTGAGGGATGGAGGTATAGCTCTCCCATCCTCCCCTTAAAATACTTGTCAAGCTCTAGCCAACGTCGAGTTCAAATTCAAGCCCTTTCTAGTCACGATCCGAGCTTGTCGATTGTCAACGCCAAGATATTTCCGATTCCCATGGCATGGGGTCAAGGAAGAAATTATGATATACAAAACCTCATGAAAGCTTGCACGGAACGTAACCTTACTATTCAGAAGAGATATCGGAGCAGTAAGAACCCGCAGAAACTGACGAGCGCCTATTGAGCGTCTGTGTAGAGTGAAGAATGAAACTGACTTTATATCCCCATACCCCACTGTATTCGCAAACAGACCGCTTCAATTGTGGGTACTGCTCATAGTACAGGGTCAGAGCAGATTTGAGTGGAATGTTGTATACTATAATTCTTGTCGATCCAAGGCCTTGTTCTCCCGGACGGTTGGGCGCTGGTTTTCAGGTATTTCACGCCCTCAAGATCTAGCAGCGCTAATCTGCAGCTAATCTGACCGGAAGAATGTATGGAACTTCACAAGGAGTGAGTAGGCGGTTCTCCACCCAGGTTCCTAGCTAACCTCGTTTTGTATAGATGCAATTCATAGGAACGACCTCCGTAAAATTTTCCCTGCCCTTTATCATCGTTGGGTCGTCAGAAACGTTCCACGTGAAGCTCAACAACTACTGAAACGGTCAGTTAATGCACCAGAACTATACGCGTCACTGTACCTTCATCAAAAGAAGCCAAGGTATACACTATGCATGAGGAGCAACGCCGAGCTCCAGAGAGCGTGCAAAATTTGAATTGCCAAAAAAAAGAAAAGAGCTGAGAATGCTCAGCTTGACGCGTGACACAGTGCACACAAATATGCTCTCGCAGCACAGGCTAGCCAGGTGCTAACCGCAGTGGTACGGCATGGGCGCTTGCTCAACTCAGGCTGAGATAGCAGTATGATCGGAGGGGGTAACTCTCATCTTCAGAGTTCTTGAACTCTCATATACCTCGGCGATGGTTTACAAAAGGGATCTGTAATTCCATATATTGGTTATACGGGGCTCGGTTTCCGCAGCCTCTCTATACAGCCCAATCTCCTCCTTGTCGTGTCTAAGATAAATGACCGTCAATGAAAACAGGTCATCAATAAAAAGAGAAAAGAGATACCGTCAAAAAGGGGCTTCCACGATGAGGTATATCTAGTGGCGAGAATGACAGCTGCAGTTTCGAGGTAGCGACCGTCCTCAAGGATAACCCGACTAAAGACTCGTACTTGAGAAAATAAATCGATGTCGGTGCCTGTCGCACAGTAAAAGCTACCGCGACCCACGAGACCAAGTCAAACATGCCGAGGCAGATCGCGGAACCCAATAATKTCCTAKGTAGAAAGCGCATACCCATGCATATTGTTAAGAACCTTTGCGGAAATTTGCACAAGTATGAATCTCACTCGAGCTTGGTCCGAAGAACGATGTGAGGAGACAGTACCCCAAAGAACCTGCTCCGCCCAAATCAACGAAGAGGTAAGAGCTGTGACTAAGCATAGTACTCACCTGGCCTAATAGACGTGGGGAGAACAAAAGGCGTTAGAGCGCCGTCCGTCTTAAGACAACTGAAACGGTCCTATGCTGAGAAACGTGCAATGCTACACAGTATGATCAGTATCATGGCAATACCCAAGGGAAGACAGCAATAATTTACTCTTGAGTAGACTTTCCTCCTCCAATACTTAATAACAATTTTCTTAGATGGTTCGCCGTCCGTCGGAGTCATGCGTAACAGAACTTCCTCCAGATGAGAATGAAGTTTGGATGAGCCTGTTGAACCCAGCCTCGGACGCAGATGATGAAGTAAGTTTTTCGGGGTAGAAGGCTTGGCTACACCCCTACAATTTTGACAATAAGAATAGTCCAAGCCATAGACTTTGAATCTGACTTACCCCCGTGCAAAAGGACAAGCTTGGTATACTGAAGTATGTTCTCGGTCTCGGTGTCCAAGTCTCGCACACAAGTCTTCCATTGACCAACCGCCACACGATGAATACGTATCGCTTCCTTTCTATACAATATACGTCCATTCAAGAATCGCGAGGCAAAGTTGACAGCACAAATTTGCACATCGTAGCCGGAAAAGCCTCCCCCCGCGGATGTAGCATTCGCTGACTTGGGAATTTCCAGACAAGAGAACCTAAACACCTCGTTTACACCGAGCAGAGTAAGGAGAGAAGCAGGGATGAGGCAATGAGAATGAGATAACATACTTGTTGATAGATAAATTTAAATAGTAGACTCTCTAAAGACCAAACGCCACCGGGCGACCGGTCGTGAGTTATGATCTGGACGTCAAACCCGTCAGAGAGTAGAGTGTGACCAACGATGAGTTCGGGAATCCCAGCGCCAATGATGCGGACTTTCATAGCGTCTGAAGGAGAGCTACAAAGAGAGGTAAGAAGCAGAAGCAGGAGGGGAAAATTTGGGTCTTTGAGCACAGAATGTGTACAATCAGCCGAGAACATCTGGACACTTACGCTCAGCATGCGCACACTTCGATTCCGCAGTTGCAACTTTTCGTGAGAGAATCTCCCGTCCTTAGTTATTGATCTCAAGCGGCTAGAAGCAGTATAAGTTGGACTACACTTTTGATGACAATCGTTGGCTTCGCATGGTGATCAATCGCCGCCACTATCCTCGCCAACGACTGGTTCGTGCCTAGAAAACAAAGAAACGTGGGTCTGTTCGAATCGAAAACGGCAGGAAAGCTCAGGAAAGCGAGTAGTAGCGGCTCCGATGAGCTCTTGCCGAACCCTTTCAAATCAGTGCGCCGAACGAATGAATTGCATGCGGAGGAGGGTATTCCCAACCATATCCGAGGAGGTCGGCTATCAGAAGTCTCGAGAAAACACGACCTTCTGAGTCTCTCGGGGAAAAGACCGTTCAAGAAGAATGACCTTCTCAGCTGGACAAGGTCTAGGGGAGTTTGCCTCGGCCTTGATATTTGCGTTGGCTCGTAGAGAAGCTGGTTTGACGGATTCTGATTGTTCAGCTCAATTTATCTGGGCACCGTAAGATGTGAGACAGCGCGACTATATAGTAGAGCAGTGAAGAGCACCGTGAGCAGCAGAGAGCAGCGAAGCATGACTGACTCGTGACGTGTGACGCGTGACGTACGTTTAACAGCGTTTAACAAACTTACTCACTCAGACCAAACTCACTGTTGTAATTATCGAGAGATCCTTAGAACCCACGCTCTCGCACAATCTCGCTCTATCGCCCTCGATGTCTTACATTCTGTGGACAGAGATTTAGCGAGAACACGGCCAAATGATTCAGATAGAAGCAAAGAAGCAAATAATTGTCGTTCGTCCTCGCTCGTTTACATCAGATGGACCGAAGCTCATAATACTCGTTCGACTTCCCTCGATATTTTGCCCTTGGTGAACAGCGATCTAGCGACAACACGGCCAAATGCGTCATATAATTCGCTAGACTAGGGCTATACGAGGCTGCTCAGGGCGGGTCGCTTTTCGGTTACGAGGCTAAACATTGAACAATGATGTCTGTCAGACGAGCTTTACCAAAAACACCATCGCGGGAGAACTGCTACTCCGAATGGACCAGGAAATCCGCCTCCAGAGTCCAGACAATCTCCTTCCTCCTACTTAGGCTCAATCTCGTAATATGAACACATCAATCCAATCGTTTCGCCTCGGAGTGTCGGTCGTCAATTGAGCTGAGCTAGGCTGTCAAGTTGTGAATTGAGCACCATGAGCCATATAAAAGTCGAGGCTGCTATCTTTGTGCAGTCGCATACAACCTTCCATTCTTCCTTGCATTCTACGCCTTCTTTCCTTGCCAGTGGTCCAATCCTCAGTCCAACCAACCAACTTGAACATGGGGGATACAGCTCTAGCCTCTTATCTCGATACTGTGCACAACTTCTCACAGAAAATCGATAGTACTATGGGCCGATTCGCCACCGCGATTGTTGTAAGTATGACCTATAAACCTCTCCTGCCCGTTTGAGCTGCGTCACTAACTCAATGATTAAAAGCTTTCCGCTTTCCTTTCCTCTGCAGCGATCGCTTGTATGTTCTCCATGATCAGTGTACATACACGTCAACTCACAGACGACAGATGCAGAGCTCATATACCATGCCACTAGAGCGATGTACATCAGAGGATATCTGAAGCGCTACCACCCTTTGCCCACAGACCGCAATTTCCGCAGGTATCTTAGTTTTGTTATGGCCATGGAGCAATTACTCGTATACTCACCAATAACTTTGAACAGTAACTTCGGCAACGTTCTCGGTTTCGTCACCCCGTGCACATTGTATGCGTATTTCTTTACGACGAATGCATGGTCTTTTCAAAGACCGACTTTGTTGTCTCTTGCCTTATCGACGATCGGATACATGATGACTGTAAGTTTTACCCACTATGTTTCAGCTTTGTGCTTGCTAATGCTCTCCTGATAGCACGATTGCTTCTTCTATGTAAGTCTCGTTGATAGTTTCTTGGAACACAGTGCCTGAGCCTTCGAGTACAGCAATGTCACAGGCTTTTCCACGCAAACAAGACCTTGTATAAGTGAGCCATGCCCAAACTTATATCCTCATAAGATACTCATTGTAAAATTTTTTTGGAATATCTGGTTACAAGGTACCTGCACGAGGCACATCATGAATATACACATGCCATGAATGTCTACTGCGTTGGATATGCAGGTACGAAATACCGTTTTTTTCATGTCGCACAAATCTCATCCTTCGTTACGAATTGTAGAAGTTATCGAGAACTTCTTCCAAGTAGGGGTTCCATGGTTGTTCTGGACTGCTGTCATTCACCGCTTGGCGGAGCAGCAGCTGTACGCTTCAAAGCTTTCTATTTCTACCTGGGCTTACATGCTCTTTTGCATAGGTGGCTTCTCATTTTGCCATTGTCGCTGACGCTTTTTACAACATTGGTGGGACACAGCGGTGAGTGCCCATAGCTCTTTATATCTATTAAACTTGGGACTCACTTTTTATCATTGCTGCCAACGGACGTTGTAGGATATAAATATCATTTCGTATTTATTCTTTTCCATCCGCTCATTATTCCATTCAATTTTACCATGGGAGCAAAATACATGCTCACCCCGGGTGACCATCAATTGCACCACAGCCATCGCAGATACAACTTCAGGTACGACTTTTGCTACTTATGACACTTAGCCAAGAATGAACCCAAATTGTGCCGTATTCTTTAGGCTGTTCTTTCGTGTCTGGGACAAGCACTATGGAACCTACCAGAAGTATGAAGTTAAGGTGCGGTAAAAATATTGCCTCTGTGTCAATATGAAGAAAACATAGTTTCTGACGGCAAGAATGTAGGCTCAGGACGTTCATTATTGGAAGAAACATGCGCTCAAGGACGGACGCTACACAGGAGAGAATCGGAAGGTCGCCTGTGATCTTGTCGAGACTGCTTGGGGATTTTGAGTAGCTTTAGCGCTGCCTTTGTACCCCTCGCTAGTTTCTGTTCTGCCGCTGTGAAGAAGCACTTTTAGCTATTGAAATGTACTCCATATGACAGACAGTGGCAGGGGCATTTTTTCAGACGTCATGTAGTCGCAGAGGTTCCTTCTGACTTGAAGTAGTTTTATAATTTGCTCGTTCAAACATGTTTCAACGCCTCGGTCCCGCAGCGGCCCGCTGATGACCGAAATGAAAACTAGACTCACCGCCTCTCAGCGCCTCCAGACCTCTCTCATTCACCTTTCTTCAATCGAGACAGTCCCCTTACCTTTATCTTTTCCATCTTTGCCATGGTACAAAATTTGAATGAAACGAAGAACAAAACGGTCGATCGAAGACTCGAAGACTCGAAGAAAGGCTGTACGAGAGGTGCAACCGCAGGTACTCGAGGAAGCTAGCTAGAGATATGAAGTTAATCATGGGCTCGTACTCTGCAGGTGCGTAGTATGGCATCGGCGCTCAATTGAGTGATGAGCCAGGGATAGCTCTCGTCCTTCCGAAACAATACCGAAACACTTATGTTCAGACTCGGAGCCTTCCGAATTTGTTCCGAACGGATACTCATCGGCACCTTTGACCCACAGTACTCTGCTTAGTACCTGCCCACGTTCATATTCGAGAACCGGCCTTCATTACCATTGTATGTAATCGGAGCCTTGCGATACGTTGTGGAGTCTAAGAAGTCCGAGCGGGTTACGACAAATATTTAGACTACATTTATGTAAATAAGGCCGATCTGTATGACGACATTTTTCGGCAAATATTCTGGCTCGATACTGATTATGGTGGACAAAAATAAATAATTAAATAATAAATATATTGAATATTCAGTATCATAGTATTATTAAATGCCAATACATGTATGACACTATGGTGTATTGGTAATGTTGGCTCTATTTTTTGGCAGTCCACAAGAGGTCACAAGTTCAATGCATGATGTGCATATCTTTTTGTGCATACATCCAGAACCACTACTGTCTACTTCAGCTACACCTTTTCTCTACATTAATGCAAGTAAATACAGCACTCTTGTATTGTTTAATTTAGCTCTTTTTACCATACAACTTACTAGTTCTCACCTTTTCACACAATTATGTCACTGCAATAATTGTTTTCCATGAAGCCAACAGACCATGTAATGGTATTATAATAAATGCAAGTATTTCTTCCCATATGTGTTATAATGTTTCCTGTACCTACGTAGGGCCTTGCTTAATTATAATATTACCTGTCCAAATAAATTCCATCTACATTGTAATTCAGCTTACAAGCCCACATTATAATTATGCCCCTCGGCCAAACTTAAAATAATAGCCTACAGACAGAACTGAACTGGTGACCTATGGAAATAGATAACTTGTTACACACAATTACCACTGCACCACAGATACCATGTTTACATGTTAAATCTTTTGCTAAATATACCTGTGCCCCTCCAACACTCCCTATCTTGTCCCTGTGTGATTGAGGCTTTAGGGTGCCAGCCTGAGATCATGTGCAAAACTGTAAAATACTTGTGCCATGGTTAGAGTGTATTCTAGTAATATTATAATTTCACTAAAAGCTCCGTGGCTTAGCGGTTAATGTGCCTCCGGAAAATGTCACGTAGTTATTGGGCTTAGTGTTCAAATCTGGCAGTTGGTAACTTAATTTTATTCAGATCATATTACTATATACAGTATTTATTCGGTAGCTAATTATAAATCTCCTGGGGCCAAGGAACCCACACTGGACATTATAACACCGACGGCAAGAAATACTTGCCTTTATTATAATATCCTTACATGGACTCCTCATGAAGCACTGTACAAACAATATATATCTACCATAGAGTAATTCAATCCCATGCCTCTGCACTACAGCTATTCAGTTTCTTTGGATCATAACCTCTGCAACCCTGAACCTTTTCACAATCTCTGCATTTGTTTACATGAAGTTTTACCTCTTTGTGCCCTTGACATTCTGTTGATCCACATCTGTGACAAGTGTCAGACATAATAAAAGTTTTCAATAAAAAAGCTGTATAGATAGATGAAAAAGTAGTTGAGTGCAGAATCCTTGACTAGAATCAGTCCCCATCCAAGCACCAATGTAAGTGAAGAATAAGGGGTTAAATTTAAAAGATATTTTCCATCAGCTCCAGTTCAGAAGATTGGAATCAATCTTCCTAATTAAAGTAAACATTGTTCTCCTAACATGCTGGGCATGTACACCTTAAAAACTCTGTATTCCTTGTGCTATTTTGTGGCCAACAACACACCCTTTGGCATACATGGAATACACTCAAAAGGAAGGAATGTTCAACTTTGAACAAGCTTCAAGGGTCCCCAGTCAAGAAAATCAGGGGATTCAGTGGGTTCATCCAGTCTAGAAGCTCCGACAGCAAATTACAATATCTTTCTTTTGACTTAATTGACCACTTCAGTTGCAATCTACAATGAAGATTGCCTACAACTCTGCAAGACTTGCTATCACATCTCCATAATGCATTTGAAGGCTTCAGGTCTGCACTCAATATTGGAGAATACCCACAGCTCAGCCTTCATATCAACTAACTAACCTCACATCCCTCACATCCTGTCACTTATGGAGCTCAATATCCATACACTGCTCCTTCCATTTTTCTTGAACAATCACTCAGAAAGCAAAGCTAAAAACAGTTAGCCCTTCTAAAAGTAAATCTCAGGCTCAGGAAATGATTGAGGTTGTGCTTGGTATTGTCATTGTTACAGGTTTCACACTGAGTCCAATGTGGAGGATACAGCAGTGGTTGCAACCATATGACAATAATAATACAGCAGAGGATACTATCATGCTTGCAACACCATATAATCTTCCTTCCTTCGAGCATATTTCTTTTCTTTTCTTTTCTTCTTCAGGTCATACAAGCACACCCTATCAATCCATACTGCACCCTCTACAACTGTAGCACTTCCTTCCTACCAAAGAGTTCAAGTTAGTCAGTGATCTTGCCAAGCAATAATGAAGAATGCTCATCTACATGAACATTGAACATTACAGTCACAGGCATTGAAATATACAGCCACTCTCAGTATGTGGAAACTAGAATCCAATGTACAGTTAGAGGCTGTTAACATTACACCATCTCAAGCATGGAGGATTGAACTAATATAAATTTATTATATATTGGTTACCTTCCTTTAGCACCAAAATGCTGCAGTGATTTTAAATTAATTTTATTTAATTTCATGGAACAGCATAGCCACCAGCTCAACACTTAAAGAATAGTGCCGGTATCGCGTGTGAGAACGTTGTAAGTCTCGAGATGACCAGATTGACTTCAGAATTACAGTTTGTAGATCTGAAATATGGGAATTAAGGATTGAAGCTGCCCTAAGCTGTCAATTAAAATACAAAGACCATCTGTACCCACTGCCTGAGTATAGAATAATTACAGTGCATGATAAGGCATTTAATTATTGAGATCAATTGGCCCAAATAAAAGATACTGGCTAAGTCCCTCACCATCTGGTGGAAATAATAATTCCATCTAAAGAGTAGAGCTGGACCTACCCACCCATTAAATAGCCAGAGACTTTTAGGATGCTGTCTGAGTGTAACTCACTGGGATATGAAGGAGAATAATAACAATCTGGAGGGACAAGTCATCAGATGGACTGAAAATGCACTTCCAGAATTAAGATTGAATTTTATTTGATCAATTACTGTGAAGAATGGCAACTTAAAAATGCTATGAAAGGAGAAACAAATATTTCTTATTTTAAACTAAGGGATACAAGGTCCATCTGGACATTCCGGCCTCCATCTGGTAATAAATACCAGATGGGTCTGCCAAAGAATAGAAATAATTCACAAGTTGCTACCAGATGGAACTTCAATAATTATGAGGTGACCAGATGAGGCTTCTGGATAATATTGCTGACTCACTGGATGATTATGACGCATCGAGATGATTTTCTGTGCAAGGGTCTTACCCAAGGAAAAATAAAC
>RCHF01001652.1:0-11375 GCA_003987895.1 Neonothopanus nambi | reverse complement strand
AGTGATATTATCATCGAGATCTGAGGAATCATTCATAATCCCTATAAAAATTTTCAACAAAAACTCACAGAATTATCAAGCCTTGTTAGATACAGGAGCAACGCGTGCTTTCATGGATTATCAGTTAGCGGAAAGGTATAAAGAACACATGAAAAAACTTCCAAAACCAATACCATTACGGTTGTTTGACGGCGAATATACTTCTGCAGGAAATATTACACATGAAATAACGATTCCTGTAGTATTTAATAACAACATAACTCACCATCTACGTTTCCTGGTGACTAAACTCCATCCCGACACTCCCATAGTAGTGGTACTTCCTTGGTTCCGAGAATTCAATCCCAAAATCATCTGGTCAACACTTACCGGTTCCCTGAACGATGAAATTGGGCTGAGAGCTGCACAGGTTAGGGACCTCGTATCGAAATCCAAATCTAGAGAGCGTGAAATGAAGAAAAGATGTTGCATAAGTGTCGAAGAGATAGAAGACGAGGAAAGAAGAATAGCCACAAGAACATTGAAGCTTGAAGACCCAATCCTATTACATGTTGATGAACTCGAAGAATATTATCGGAATGAGGCACCCAACCCACTAAGAAGTCAGAACAATATATCGCTTGTTGGAGCGCCCCGATTCATTGATATGATACTAGAAGGGTGTGAATCAGCGATCTTGTACGTGGTACCATGGGAAGAAGGAGCAAGGGTTGAAGCCTGAACAGCTAAAGTTGCTGAGAACGAGTACTATAAACAAAAAGGATTAGAGCAGGTGCTGAACCCTAAAAAACCCTCAGATCAGGAGATTCTAGAAAAATTTGTACCGCCGCAATATCGGAATTTCTCAAAGGCCTTTTCGTCTATTGAAGCAAAGGCACTTCCACCTCACCGATCCTACGATATTCGCATAGATACAGAAGGAGATCGTCTCCCACCATACGGAAAACTTTATAACCTCTCTGAACCCGAGTTAAAAGTCCTAAAAGACTATATAGATGAGATGCTCGACAAAGGATTTATAAGACCATCTACATCACCTATCGGCGCTCCGGTATTATTCGCAAAAAAGAAGGATGGAGGCTTACGGTTGTGTGTAGATTACCGTGCCTTGAATCGTTTGACTAAGAAAAACCGATATCCATTGCCGTTAATCGGGAATCTAATTGATCAGCTCAGAAAGGCTAAAATCTATTCCAAATTGGACTTACGTGCGGGCTATAATAATATACGAGTAGCGGAGGGGCATGAGTGGAAGACGGCCTTTCGAACAAGGTATGGGGCATACGAATATCTAGTCATGCTGTTTGGATTGACCAACGCTCCATCCGTTTTTCAACACTTCATCAATGATATTTTTCGTGACATGGTGGACGAATTCGTGGTTATATACCTTGATGACATCTTGATCTACTCGGAAAGTGAAGAACAACATCGGGATCATGTAGCGAGGGTATTAAAGAGACTCGAAGAACACGACTTACACATCAAGCCTGAAAAATGCGAATTCCACACCACAACGGTCGAATATCTGGGAGTCATAGTCTCTCCGTCAGGAGTAACTATGGATCCTCGGAAAGTAGAGATCATACAGAATTGGAAAGAACCGACTTGTGTTAAAGAATTGCAATCATTCCTTGGTTTCGCTAATTTCTATCGAAGGTTCATCGATAATTACTCGGGTATCGTTAAACCGCTAACTCGACTAACAGGAAATAACGTACCTTGGAAGTGGACAGAAGAATGTCAGAAAGTATTTGATCTACTCAAAATGTCATTTCAAGAAGCCCCGATATTAAAACATTTTGACCCTAACTCACCCATTATAGTGGAATCAGACGCATCTGATTATGCTATAGCATCAATCATTTCTCAGAAGGATTTGTTGACGGGAGAGGTCCACCCAATAGCCTTTTATGCCCGGAGTATGAATGGTGCTGAACTGAACTATGATATCTACGACAAGGAGTTGTTAGCCATTGTAGAATCATTCAAACAATGGAGATCTTACCTTGAAGGCGCAAAGTACATGATCGAAGTATTTACCAATCACAATAATCTACAATGGTTTACAACCACGAAAACTCTGAGCCGACAGCAAGCGAGATGGTCTGAGTTCCTATCCGGATTCGATTTCACTATCAATTACAGACCAGGAAGGCTGGGTGGGAAGCCGGATGCTCTAACTCGACGATCTGATGTGTATCCAAAGAAATCAGCACAAGCTCTCGTAAATCAAGGAAATCGAAGAATCTTAATAAGTCCAGAAAGGCTTCTAGCGAATTTGTTAATGAATGACGAGTTAGACATAGCTAAAATCCGACAGAGCGCCAAGGATCACTATTGGTCGGAAAGAGAAAGGGAAATTCAGGAAGGGAAGGCAGGTCCTTTCAGTATCGAGAATGGAGTATTGTTGCGGGATGGATTGGTATACGTACCACGAGAAGACGACCTTCGATTGCGTATAATGCAAACCCATCACGACCATAAATTACGAGGGCACCCTGGAATTCGAAAAACCATGAAATTAATTCAAAGGACTTACTTTTGGCCCGGACTTCATCGCGATGTAAAGCATTATGTTCGAAGCTGCCACATATGTCTTCGATCCAAAAGTCAGAGGAGGAAGCCCTTTGGACTATTGAAACCTTTACCCATCGGTGAACGACCATGGAGCTCGCTGTCTATGGATCATATTGGGGAGCTACCTGAGTCAAACGGGTTCAATGCTATATTAGTTGTGGTCTGTCGTCTCACAAAACAGGCTATATTCATACCATGCCGAACAGACGATAATGCAACCCAGCTAAGTCGATTATTTATCAAATTTGTTTTTGTGAAACACGGTCTACCCATGGACATAGTTTCAGACCGGGGATCTACTTTCGTGTCTGCCTTCTGGAAAGCTTTGTGTGATGCACTAGATATAAAAAATAATTTTTCCACCAGTTATCATCCACAAACCGACGGCCAGACGGAACGAACGAACCAAACCTTGGAACAATATTTGAGGATGTTCGTCAACTACGATCAGAACGACTGGGAAGAGTGGCTTCCATTAGCAGAATTTGTCTATAACAACTCACCGAGTGATACTACAGGCGTTACCCCTTTCTACGCAAATAAGGGATTCCATCCAAGGCTAACCATTAGCTTGAAGGGAATACCGAACCATGCGGCTCACCTTAAAGCGCAGAAATTATGAGAAGTACATGAATACCTAAAAAAGGAGATAGAAAGAAGCAATCAACGCGCTGAAGTATATGCCAATAGAAAAAGAGAAGATGCACCACAAGAATGGGATGTTGGTACGAAGGTTTGGCTAGACGCGCGAAATATCCATACGAAACGCCCTATGAAAAAACTAGATCACAAAAGGTTAGGGCCCTTCGAAATCATTAAAAAAGTATCAACGCACGCCTTTCAAATACGCCTGCCAAAAAGTATGAATGCTATACACAACGTCTTCCATGTAGATCTCCTTACAAGACATCCCAACGACCCCTTCCCTCACCGGAAACAACCGCCCCCACCACCTGTAGAAGTCGACGAAGAAAAACACTATGAGGTGGAAGAAATACTCGATAGTCGAAGAAGGAGAGGAAAGATTCAATATCTGGTGAAATGGAAAGGATATGAGCCTGAGGATAACTCTTGGGAACCCCTGGACTACGTACTGGGGTTGCAAGATTTGATCGATGAGTACCATCAAACACACCCAGATAAAGAAAAATTGAGAGAAGGAGAATGGGATATGGCGGTGGAAAAAGATCAAGTTCGCACCAAGCGCAAATAAAGGACAAATAAGTCTTATTTGACCATAACTAAGTGGGAATTTTATCCCTAAATACATTAAGTATCTACAAAGAAATGAGCATGATAGGTGACAATGGAACGAGGAAACTACGCTTCAAAAGCTTCAGGGTACACGAACTCCTCCTCTCCATCTGACTCATGAGTGGGAGCTTGAGCAGGAACGGTTTCAGGTGAAAGGTGCATAGAGGAAAGGGGAACCGGTGGAGCGCCTTGAAGGGACACCCACATCTTCTCCACGCTTTCGATATTAGAACGAGCTGTCTCCCAAGCACTGGGATACGTTTTACCAGAGAGCTTTGAGAAATACGATACTGGGTCGTCGATACGTAACTCGTGAAGTCGATCGTATACCAGGGTCTCGAAGCTCTTGCGGTACTCAAGGAGCGTGGTATCCATCTGATCCAGACTTCGTAAGATCCAGTCTCTAAACAGCGCCATCGAGGAATCGTCGGGAATACGGCATTGCTGAAATACGAAGCGAATACCGTTACTGAGGGAATCCAAGTCCTCCGTAAGCAAAGAGATAAAAGGCTCCGGATCGGCACAAAAATGACGATAGGTCATATCGGCGAGCATGTTTCGTGTATCCACCCCCTCAGCTAAAGTATCGTTCAAGCGAACAATCTCCAACTCCTTCTCCTCGAGCTCATGGTTACGACGAGTTTGAGCTACTACTAACGCGTGATACGCGTGTCGTAAACGGTCATAGCGCTGAACCTGATCTTGACGGTCCGTAGCCAAAATTGATAGACGATGAGTAGTGTCGCGGAATCAGTCCAACTCAGCATACACCTGTGAAAGTTGACTATGGAAAGATGGTTAGCCATAGTAAATAAACGAAAAGAAAACCAAGTCACATACCCCGCTAACATATTACGACCTCCCTCGAGAATAGCCTTCTCTCCAGTTAGAGCGGCAATTTGAATATGAAGGGCTTCAATGATGCTAAGAAGAATATCAGTTCGCCGATAAGCAGGAATAAATGACAGTAAACGAACTGAAGGTGATCGCAGTCAGATGAAAAAGAACTAGTTTCACTAGTCGCCGGAGAATTGTGCGGCGATGAATCAACCAGGGTAGTCGAAGCTTTGGTTTCGTCACTAACTCGTTGCAATCAGTACTCGAAGCCCATGAAAGATAACAAAACATATATACGGCTTAGCTTCTTCTTGCCTCTCAGCAGTCGGTTCAACTGGGACGTTAGTCCAATGAAGTAAAGTTGAACGAACGACGCCAATTTCGGTAGAGACGGCTGAATCAACAGTCGGAGACTGAGGACTGGAGAATGTGGGTAAAGTTTCGAGTTCGTTCAATGGAGACATGGATGTTTCGACACAGGTCAATGAATATCGCTAGCAATCAACCCTCTCTTCTTATACCTCCTACAAGGGGTCGAACCACCATCCAAATACCAACATAGATGAGAACGAGAGGCTTGAAATTAAAAACATGAGGCTAATCAGCTGGGATAGATTGACACGAAGAAAAAGATATACGCACCAATCATAAACCATTAAAACCATAATGTCCAATCCCAAACCCGATTATTAGACCATCTAAGTCGCACGAAATGATCGTTGACGCCTCAGATCAATATGGAAGTCAGTCTAGCGGTCCAACCTGTCGAAATCGTCAACGTCGTGTCCCATAAGGAATCTACGAGTAACGCCTACTGTATAAAAACACCAAATCTGTCCTCTATCCTTCGAATCATAGTAATGGGCAGAAAAATAAAGCCATCGAGGGCTCTGGCTACGAACGGGGAGAGTACTGTTAGGAAACATACATAAGAACGACGAGTAACGACTTACCTAGGTTCATAGATATCAATGGAATACTGAAGAAACTGAAGAGGAGCGCAGAAACTTCCAGAATGAGCACGTGAGAGAGCTTCGGGTCGTATGCCGAGGGTCTGAGAACGAAAACGACCGGGAAACACCATTGCCGAAATTTTCCGAGTAGCTGTGAGGAGGTTCATACCACAAACAGATATTCGGATTCATCTATATTCCAGCGGCATGAAGAATGAGTCAACGGCAGACCTCCGGTATAACTATGACCCATTACAAGTGAGAAACGAATCCCCAATTCAACCATTTCCATATATAGACTTAGTACTTGAATAGCTATAAAAACCCGCATATTTCGACGAAGACGGTAGTCTTGATATTTTGTACTTAACACCCTATACCTAGTTATCTACTGAACACCTTGTATCTTGAAATATTCCTTGCTACTGAAACTATTACTTGAATTATCTTTGACATCTTATTATTTTGAACTTGAACCTTCAAATCCCACTAACTTACGATGTAATAACACTCGTAAAGCCCTTATTTGCCACCTCACATTAGGTGTAAACCCGTAGTTGTTCTTGCTGACATCCAACTACCCATCGTCCCTATTTTTCCACTTAGTTGCTTGAGCTTAGTGGACCTTTCAGCTACGAGATCATACATTGATCCTAACATAATATCAAGACTAACAACGATACTAGTTGAATGTCTACCAGAACAGTTACTCGTACCAGTACTGAACAACCTCCTACTCCGCAAACGCCCGGGAATACAACACAAACAAACGATCCCTCTACTCCTACTCCATCCTCAACTCGGAACCCTAGAACTCCGTTTGTACCGTTTAGTACGCCGGGACAAAGACTCGGAGGGACACCCTCTACAACCAATATTCCAGCACCATCAAGAGGAAGAGGTCGACGTAGGACTTACCCTAGGAGGACAGCGTTGAATACTGCTGACATTACTCCGATCTCTCCTCTACAACCACGTAACACGATGCGAACTGAACTATTGCGAGCTTCTGTCTACGGGGAACAAAGTATTGAACCATTAGGACCCTTACAAACAGTAACAGATCAGTTACTACAAGAAGGATATGAGGAAAGTGATAACGAACCTAACGGAACTCGTCCGTTGGTAGACGATCGATCCCCTACTGGTAGCATCCAGACTGCTGCTTCTGAAACTACTAATAGATCTGTTAATCATACGATGGGAGGAGACGGAGGAGATGAACATAATGACTTACCAGCGTTAGAAGAAGTATCGGACTCTTCAGATGATGAGCATGAAGAAGGGCAACCGAACACTGAGGTTGACGAAACTTCTTTTAATCCTGTAGCAGAATCTACCGTGATCGAAAGGTGGCAGGAACACTCGCCTAACTCTCCTGTACGTGAATATTTAAACGGCGCTGATGTTACTACAAATTCCGTTAGTACATTAGTGCTGAATGACGAAGGACAGAACCCACCTGTAACACCCCAACAACGGAGGAGTATGAATCCTACAAACCCTCGTTCGCACTCCAGCACTTCTCGTTCAAATTCCAGTAGAACTTCTAATGATTTCGAAGCTGAGAGAACAGTATCGAGAAGCCAAATTATTAGTCTCGCTATGGCCAGTAGAGCGTTACTTGTACGACTTGGAGTTGTGGACAACCCAATGAGAACTAATTATGGGTGGATAATGAGAATGAGGCAGATAGCAGAAGAGGAAATACGAAGTCTTCCAGAACCCATGAGAGGACTGCTTACCAGATACCGATATTTTCGCGCTGAGTTATCCACGTTATACTTTGTATCCCAACGACCAAACATTCGTTTGATACTTGAATCATATACGACAGTAAGAACGACTCCTAGTCCACCACCTACACGTCGATCACCAATATCTCGTTTGAACAGGGAAGCACTGGAAGCTAATACCTTCCAGCCTCCCCCACGAGTCATTAGTCCACCTGGTCCGGTACGATACATTGATGAAGAAGCCATTGCTCACCTAGAACCTCAAGTATCTAGCCCAGAGTTTGAACGACCTTTATCACATCCCCCTGAACGTCTGGAAAATCCTACACCTTCTCGAAGCCAACGCGTTTCACCTCTTTCGTCACATCATTCGAGTATAGCCACGGTACGTGATACGCCTGGAAGACGACGTCGAGATCGGCGGTCGTCGTCAAGTGAGGAATTTACACCCAATGCGTCTATAACTGACTTGACACCAGATGAACGAAGAGTAATCGAAATCTATAGGAGAAGAAATTTGAGATTTGAAACACCGGACTTAGCAGCAAGATATGTGGGAAGGAGGAGATGAAGAGCTGAGGGAAGAATTCCTACCCCGTGGGCGGGACCCAGACAACCACCCATTAACGTATCCTCCAGCTCTTCTAGTGCAGAAAGTCCACCACGAGAAGAAAACGCACCATTAAATACAGAATACGAGATTAATGACCCTGTACCGCCATACACTGCTGAACCACCTCGTCCTGTAAGCCCAAACCCTCCAAACATTCCTACACTTGAAGTCGAAACTAATTCGATGACGCCTTATGAAGGATCCAGTGAAGAACGAAATGAAGGAAGTGGTAGCAGGACGAGTCAGCCGGTAGTGGAAGTAGAACCGGTAACACAAATAACACCAAACAGTCGGGATCAGCGGATCATATCAGAAAACCGGATGATTGAGGCACCGCCCGGATCAGGGGATAGTAGTGGTTCCGTTAATTCATCTCCCACCTCCGAGTCACCAGTGGGCAGTTCCTCCAATTCGCCTAGTAATACTTCGATTTCTCAAACTAATTCCGAAGATAGTACACGTAATAGAAATGTTGACGAGGATGAGGACTATGACGAAGAAGAGGTAGAGGAAGATTGGTTGACTACAAGTCAACGGAGTAGTCCCATATCCCATGGAAGATTTCGCACAGTAACTGTAAGAACCAGAAGAATACGGTTCGAAGAGCCAGAATCTAATCAGGTGGTACGAAGGGAACCATTACAAGATCGAATCGCCAATACCGTTGACGAAGTCCTACATGAGCAGGATGCAGGAATTCCGTTTCATTCACAAAAAACTATCACAACCAATTCTACACAAGGAAGTTACTTGGGACACTCTATATCATCACCCACCAATATACAAACCCTCCCTCTACCATATCAACCAGTTCCTCCAGGAATACCAGCATCAACATATGTAGAAAGGTCAAATACGAGTCCCCCGTCTACTGTTCCTATAACTCCCGCTAATTCCACCTCAGGGGATAGCAGTGCTCGTACGTCTTCTCCATCATTCGTACGGAGTAAACAAACGACGTCAACTAGGGTCAGTAACGAAAGAGAATCAACTTCAGAAGCATTAGGCTCACCTCCCGCTAATCCAACCTCAACACCACAAAATAACTATAATCGAAATAGAATGCGAAGTCCTTTCCCTACTTCCGTGCCAATCAGTCCATCGCCTAAACAACGAAAACCATCTCATCATTACCCCAGAATGGGTGATAACGAATTCCCTGATAGTACCGAATTCCAAAGAGAGATGCCGCCACATCTTCGATTTGAAGGAAACCAAACATGAAGAACGTACCAATCGGACAATACTCCTCGACCTGGACCTTCAAATTTAAGGAGGACTTCCCCCTCGATTACCTCCACTGACATTGCGGGATATAAGGATCGAGGCGAGTATCCCTTCATCTCGAATAAAGGAAAATCACCGCTGAGACCAACACGAGGAGGAGGAGGACCTCCAGACGATCCTAACGATCCTCACCCTGACGGTTACGACTCGGGTCCAGACAATGAAGGAAATATGGATGATAAACATGGCGAGGAACCCGAAGATTCTTATCCGATAGCTGGCGGGTCTGGGAATCCTCCTAATGATCCCCCAGGCGGAGGGAAATATTCTAGGGATGGACGTGACGGACGCGATGGTAGGGATGGACGAGACGGACGTGATGGCAGAGATGGTCGAAGCGGAGAAGATAGTGCTGAAAAAAGGGAGCGAGATGAATTAAATCGTGCTATGAATCGAGAATCAAAATTAGATATCAATAAGCCAAAAGAGTTCGACGGTACTAATAGGAAGGAATGGTCAACCTTTATAGATAGCTGCGAAAACATGTTTACTGCTAAACCGACTATCTATTCAGCGGCTAAATCAAAAATCGCGTTTGCCGCTTCATACTTAGCAGGCGCTGCACTCCGACATTACAACAATCTCCTGAGAAGGGAGAGAGATGGTGAAGTGGTAAAATCCTTGGAAACTTGGGAAGAATTCATTACTGCCTTTGCAAGATTATTTGGGTTACATGACGAAACACTGTACTCACAATCCACATTAGATACTATTCGCCAACGTTATAACGAGGTTTTCGCCGACTTCCTAGTTCGATTTGAGGATGTCGCGAATAAAACTAAGTATAACGATCCTGCGAAGAGATTTAGAATGCTAAGGCAAATCCGTTCAGATTTGAGGAACCAGCTTACTATTCATGGAAGACTTCCGGAGACCTATGACGAATTGGTAGAGCGACTCCTAGAAATGGATAGCGTGAAAGAAGCATTCAATGACATGGGGTTAGGAGAAAATCGTTATAACCGACCATGGGGCCAAACTAACGAAACTCCTAATAATGAGCAGCAGCCGACACGCATAACTAGAGCACGATGGATACCTCGARTCAGTAACGCCCAAATGAATGGTAATAACCCAACAAAAACGACACCTGCAGTGGGGAATGCTGCCGATACAAATGAAAATTCCACTAAACAAATATTTCCGCCCCGTATCTCACAGGAAGAATATGAGCGAAGGATGAAGGAAAAATTATGTATCAGATGTGGGAAACCGGGACACATAGGGCGAGAATGTAGAACGTACCCAGTATCAGGAAGAGCAACTCATGTTGAAGAATGTCAACATGTTGCAGAGGAATATGAAAGTCATTATAAGTTACAAGGAAGGGCGACATTCACTGATGATGTAGATAAAGAAAGGGATCCGATCTTCCTCGAGGTTGAAGGAATTGACGGATTAATACAGATCGAAGACGTTGAAATAGGAAGGGGGGTGTCGGAGGGAGAATATGAAGATCTAGAAACCCAGGGAAACGCACGGAGTACTCAGGATGGACAGGATCACGCCTGAGTCGAGGAATAGGTCCCCTATTAATAAGAGCCTCAACAGTAGAAGAATCAGTGATATTATCATCGAGATCTGAGGAATCATTCATAATCCCTATAAAAATTTTCAACAAAAACTCACAGAATTATCAAGCCTTGTTAGATACAGGAGCAACGCGTGCTTTCATGGACTATCAGTTAGCGGAAAGGTATAAAGAACACATGAAAAAACTTCCAAAACCCATACCATTACGGTTGTTTGACGGCGAATATACTTCTGCAGGAAATATTACACATGAAATAACGATTCCTGTAGTATTTAATAACAACATAACTCACCATCTACGTTTCCTGGTGACTAAACTCCATCCCGACACTCCCATAGTATTGGGACTTCCTTGGTTCCGAGAATTCAATCCCAAAATCAACTGGTCAACACTTACCGTTTCCCTGAACGATGAAATTGAGCTGAGAGCTGCACAGGTTAGGGACCTCGTATCGAAATCCAAATCTAGAGAGCGTGAAATGAAGAAAAGATGTTGCATAAGTGTCGAAGAGATAGAAGACGAGGAAAGAAGAATAGCCACAAGAACATTGAAGCTTGAAGACCCAATCCTATTACATGTTG
>RCHF01001646.1:0-19972 GCA_003987895.1 Neonothopanus nambi | reverse complement strand
TAAAACATAGCATTGCGATGGCCAGAAAGTGGTGTTGACGCAATGTGATTTCTGCCTAGTGCTCTGAATGTCAAAGTAAACGATCTGAAAGGTCCGTCGGAGACGGCGGACTATGAGGATCGTAGGGTTGAACAGAAGGCTGAATGTTCAGAGAAGCATAGGGTATATCAAGAATAGGCTCATGAGCGGCTTCTTGAATCCCGTTTTGGTTGTAATGAGAAGTATGATCATCATGATATGAATAGCTTGTTTCGTTTCCGATGGATTGTAATTTCTGTTTTGAAGCTGGAAGTGGGGAAGGCAGAGTAGAGTCTCCAGATCCTATGAACATATAATGGCATGAAGTAACGAACGAGTGATGGGAACGAAAAGAGACAGACCTTGAACAGACGCGTATTGCGCCCAATATGCATCTTCCGAGCCTGCATGGGTATCCTCTTTGGATGGGCGAACATGAGATTCATGTTCGTCATCGTTCTTCCCATAAGCATCCCAATACGCATCTTCTGAGGGATCTACAAAGTCGACATCTGCCTGTAAGAAGTCGTGAGAAGAGCTGGTATTCTCAGGAAGAGGGAAGTTGGGGATGGATTCAGTGGCATTAGGAGGAAAGGGCATGAGGGCAACGTTGTGATACTTCCAAGCCTCATCTCGACCATCCCAAAGAAACACGAGACGGATGCCCGCAGACTCCTCCGTCGTACAGCGTAATTCCGCATGTGCAAAGACAGACTCCTGATCGGCGGTATAGCAGACACGAAGGAAAGTAGAGTCAGTGAGATCTGGTTCAACTGAAAGAGAGTCTAAACGGTGGAAAGCAGCATTCTGATCTGGAGACGGCCAGGAAAGATAGGATAGGGGGTCCTCTGCAGGGTGAATAGAAAGGAAATGGTGTCTCTGAAGAAGAGGTAAGGATATGAGATGGGAAGGGATAGGATTCGATAGATGAGAAGGAGGGGATATGTACTGAAGAATGAGTGAAACGGTGACTGAGTTGAGAGGAGAAGCCATACTTACCCAGTCCATCTTTCCCCAGATTACCCCCCCGGTTTTACCCCTCGTCACGTGCTCGTCGTCACGTGCTCGCGGCCTTCCGCTGCCGCCAGCGACGAGTAACACAGCAGGTCGTCCTCCTCCTTCACTCCAAAATATAATAATGCATAAATACATCCTTTTATCTCTCTTGTTATTCCCTTTCCTTGTTCTTGCTCAGGTACATTATATTCTTCTTTTTTCTTTCTCTTCGCTTCTCATTCCCTTCTAGTCATCCACTGCCAATTCTCAGAGCACCTCAGCAAGTAATTCCCAGTCCCAGTCTCAGACCCAGAGCGGGAATCAGACCGCTAGCACTACCAATGTCCAGCTCTCCACCTCCTTCTCTACTGGTATAGCCCTTGGTTCCAACAGGCAAACTATAACAACCACATCAGCCGTTGTCTTTACCATCACTCCTTCTGCGTCAGCATCTGGAAATTCTAGCTCTAGCTCTTCGAATAGCACCCATACTACTACACCGACAACATTTCCAATCGCCTCTTCACAAACGATAGCTGGTGGTGGAGGGAGTGGTGGCGTTGCTCCCGTTCCAGGCGAGACGGGTGTAGGTGGCAACTATGGTCCTAACGACAATACCTTTGCCGGTGCAGGCCATCTGGTCATAAACACCCTTGCTGTTGGTCTTACAGGAGTTGTAGTTGGCGTAGTGGTGATGGCATTATAATTGGGACTTTTGAGGTTGTGTAGCTACCGTCGTGGACTAGGTTTTGTTGACTTTGGCCATATGGACTGTATATCCATTGTTATTTCACATATCCGTACATTTGGACTTCCCTTATTCCTCTCGCTTTCGATATAACTCATCCGTAATTTGTTTGACGATTTAACCACGAACTGTCATGTGTCTACCGATTGCATCAATAGAGTCTTGCTGCTCGCGGTCCTTGCTTTCAACCTTCACCTTGAGAGCCGGTGTTCTCACTCAATCGCGGCGATTTAGAATGTCTGCTCCCAGTTCGGATGCTCATCTTGCAAAGAAGCAGAAGACGCAAAAGGTTTCAGAGACGCGCACCATCTCCAGAGTCCGAGTAAATCGTCCTTATTCTGCATTCTAGGTCATTGGCACGCACAACGGTACCTTTCATTGTGATGAGGCACTAGCCGTATTTCTCCTTCGACAAACCGCTACTTATCGCGATTCTGGTAAGGCTCCTCGGTGGAAAGTTGCCGGTTCTTTTGGTCAAAGCAATCTCATTCTTGTTCAACCAGACGTCAAAAGAAGCCGTGATCCTAATGTTTTGGACACTTGTGACATCGTTGTCGATGTCGGCGCTGTTTACGACGAGTCCAAGCAACGATTCGACCATCACCAGCGAGGTTTTACGGAAGTCTTTGGCTATGGTTTCGATACCAAGTTGAGTTCAGCTGGTCTGATCTACAAGTACGTTCTTGTGAACTCCATCTACATTCTACATTAAACCAGCTGTTAGACATTTTGGAAAAGAGATCATATCAAATAAAACACAACTCGCTCTTGATCACCCTAGTGTGGAGACCCTGTGGCTCAAACTGTACAAGGTTCTTTCACCCGCACGCCTTATAGGAGCGAACAAGTGTGTTTGACCTCACTCAGGAATTCATAGAAGCCATCGATGCCATAGATAACGGTATCGCGCAATACCCCGCTGAACTCAAGCCGAAATATCGAAGCCGCACCGATTTGTCCAGTCGAGTTGGTGCATTGAATCCTGCATGGAATAGGCCTCTTGATTCAGATGGGATGGATGTGAGTATGTACATTCGCCTATGAGTAATTACCCTTCTAATCCTGATATACGCGTTTCGGATCCACAGGCTCAATTCGAGATAGCTTCTTCACTCACTGGATCAGAGTTCCTCGGAAGATTGGACTATTACGCTAATGCTTGGCTACCTGCACGAGATCTGTTGATTTCTGCTATTCAAGACAGCAAAGCCAAGGTTGACGCTAGCGGAAAGATTATTCTATTTAATACATTTCTTCCTTGGAAGGTTCGTACAGCAGATGGCACACTTGTTCAAGTTCTGATCAAATAAATATCCAGGAGCATCTTTTTGATCTAGAGGCAGAGTCCCGGGAGCCACCGGTTGCG
This sequence comes from Neonothopanus nambi, assembly GCA_003987895.1. Taxonomy (NCBI): domain Eukaryota; kingdom Fungi; phylum Basidiomycota; class Agaricomycetes; order Agaricales; family Omphalotaceae; genus Neonothopanus; species Neonothopanus nambi. The sequence continues at coordinate 16,844 of RCHF01001646.1, read as the reverse complement.
ATATATGTCATTTATCCCGATGAAACAGGCGGTAATTGGCGGATACAGGCCGTTCCTGTGACCCCCGAGAGCTTTGAAAGTAGGAAGGCTCTTCCGGAGAAGTGGCGTGGCCTCAGGGATGATGTGCTAAGTGAAGTGAGTGGCATTGAGGGAGGTGTTTTCGTGCATGCTAGCGGTTTCATCGGAGGTAACTCGTCGTTTTCCTCTGCACATCTTAACGTGTGTCTTAATTGAACACATTTCATAGGAAATAAGACTCAAGAAGGTGCTCTCAAGCTGGCTAAGCTTGCTTTGGAGATGTGAAAGCTCAGTACCAAAAAAACTTGTATCGGTAGCTTATGATACAATGCCTCATGTTTCTTTCCTGTGCGCGCTCAACTGTGTATATGCGAAGCATTCTTCCGATCATCAAAGCACGAGAAGGACATGCTGGCACTGCGTGTCCTCTATGCAGACCACTGGCTATGATCGTTCATTGCGCAGGTTTTATTTCTGGTCACAGCAATGCGTGGACGCCGACCCCGTTCAACCCAGTCTTTATACTCAATGCTACCTCTAACGAGATATCCTTCTGAAAATCGTTTCAGCCTCGTCAAAAAACAGAATCGAAGAATGTCTCTCGTCAAAGGACACTACCATCCCTTTTTATTTACTCTCATGACACTATCTGCCATGGCCGAGCTGGGCCTCACTGCTTTCCTCGTCAATGCAGGCAATGCAAATGGGACTTGGCCCAGTCCCCGGTACCACGCTCTGTACGTTATATTGACGCTTTAAAACGAAGACACGAAAGCTTATTTGCACTTCATTAGCTTAATTATGTTTGTTTTCAATGCGTCTTGGACGCTTCTATTTTCATCGGTGTATATGCTGTATATGGTTGATGGAGCAGCACACTTTCTGGCGGAGGTCGCTAGTTCTGTGATTTGGTTATTGCTAACCAGCGTGCTATGGGTATGCCACCGTCCTGTTGAGCTCTACATGAACTAAGGAACGTTCAGGGTACGGCCGCAGGTATCATGCACAATACAAGATCAGGTGGCGACTGTCCTGATGTGCCCACTATATCACGGTGCGTGCGGGATAGTTGAAGACGGCGTTGACTAAACGTTTTTTTATTTTACCTCAGGTGCCGGCAATCTCTTACAGTAGAAGCTCTGGGGTGGACTGAATTTGGACTATGTACTGTGAATTTGCTAGCAACTCTAGCATGGATTCACAGCAGTCAGAAGAGATTTTCGATTGGGGACTCTCGGCGGATGGTTTAAGTAGAAGGCTCGCCGTGGCTCAACGGGGCACAAGTATGGTATAAATAGATATATATTTATGTAAATCGGACCTTCATTTATAAAGTACTTGGCCTCGGCTTATCTGATAAGCTGGGAGTCCCTGGATCCTCTATATCTCCTATTTCGTGCTTCCTCACACGAGTTCAAGTTGCTGCATCCATCCCCTTCCCTCTTACCGCGATGACTGGCTCAACCACCCTTCAAGCTCATCAAGAACCTCATCACGACCATCGTCGAGCCTCTTGTGACGATTTACTCGCCATGGACAGCACAGACTCGGATAACGAGCCAGTTGATGAGCAGGGCTTGCTTGGTCGTAGGAGCGGTGAAGCCTCCGAAGAGAATGTCGCAGCGTCCGCGTCTGCTCTACCTGTGAGAAGGAGGCCATTGAAACCTAATGCCTTCAAACGCCGTGCTTTTTTCATTCGGTCACTTGCGCTTCTATGTGCATGTTTCCTTAGTGTGGGGAGTCATTAGTGCGTTTTCCACCAGCTTTTTACCGCTGTCTTCATAGTAATTACCATGATAGCGCTTCATACATTCTAGGCCCGTTGAAGAGCCGGCTTTCCAGGGAGCTTGGAGCTTCACATACAGAATTCAGTCTTCTCTTTTCCGCATTCTCCTTAAACAGTACATGGACTCCTTTGATCGGAGGTGTGCTGGCCAGCACTCTCGGTACGACCTTTGCTAGCATTCTTGCTACTGGAATTATCCTTGGCGGTGAGTCGTGCTACTCCACGCACTTCCGAAAATTGCATATATTCAAAATTTTTTATGTAGGTCAAACGCTACTTCTTTTAGGCGAGGTATGGGGAAACATCCGCTTGATGGCGTTCGGTCTATTCGTGTTCGGTCTCGGTGTCAGTCCTCTAGCGGTCGTCCAAGAAACAATCATCGTCCGTTTCTTCAAGTCTCATGGCCTCGGCGTATCAATGGCTCTGGGTCTCGTGGCGGGAAAGGGCGCATCGTTTGTCTCTGCCCGCACCTCTTATCCTCTTACGGAACACTTTGGTTCAAGAACCCCATTTTACGTTGCTACCTTCCTGGCCGGCATGTCTTTTTTCGTCAATCTGTGTTACATTATGGCCTCGAGATGGCTGGTTGATGGCGCTGGGGCTGAACTTGAAGCTACGGATATAACAGAGGAAGCAAGACGTCGATCAATTCATAATATGACTGAGGCTCAAGCATTGGAGAAGGTTGCTGCTAAGAAGAGAGTAAATCTTCGGGAAATCACCAAGCTGGGCGATATTTTTTGGGCGTAAATTATTCGCCTTTTTGTGACTTGTCTTTCGAGTAATAATATCTATCAATCTAGATATGTCGCACTGAACGTCTTTTGCGGAGCAATCTGGACCCCATTCACACACCTCGCATCGTTAGTTCATTCAATACTACACGGACAGGATGACCTAACCATTATTATCTGTCTAGAAACATCATCGAGATACGATACGGGCTAACGGAAGAAGCAGCAGCGAGTACTGCCTCGTATCTTCTTGCTGGAAGCGTATTTCTATATCCTATCGTGAGCTTTCTACTCTGCATATGAAGTCATATCTGACTCAGGCTATTCAAGTGCGGGTATCTAGTTGATCGATATAAGCACAGGCCCATTGTCATTCAGCTGTTGCTATTATCATCTACCCTGACTCTGCTTGCATTCACTTGGCTGGCTCTACCTCCAGGTTGGACTGGAACTCCGATACCAGCCATTGCTTCCTTCGCTTTTGGCCATGGATTCTCTCCGTGTACGTGGACATATATTGCTCCCTCGAGATATGGTTAACCAATACCTACGAAAGTACTTCTTGTGGTCCTTGTGCCTAAAATAGTATCGCTGAAATACGTCTCCACTGCCCTCGGCGTACATAAAAGTGTAAGTAGACTATCGCCGCATGTTGATGCTTGCTCATGTTTCGCTAGCTGGAGCAAACTGGCACTGTTTTACTTCAAACCCTTGCAGGCCGTGTTCTGGATCAGCGCCGGAAAGAAGAGGCATTGGCACCCAAGAGTCCTAAAGGAAGCGAGGCCTCAGTGCAGCGGGTCCTTGTAATCTTCCTCATTCTCAACATCATCCACCTTTTCACCATCTTGGGGCTCGCATACCTCCAGCGTAGAAAAGATCTTGCGGCAGAAGCAACAACTCACGGACGCCGCTCATCTTCTGTCTCACCAACCCGAGATGCACCTAACGAGCAGGATCCTTTATTAGGGGCTTCTGATTCCCACCAGCGTTTCTCGTCTACAGGATCAAGGATAAGATTTGCGATGAAAGACGAAGTGAAAATGAGACAGGAAATTCGCAGAGGGGAAGTGTTCGCGTCTTGCAGCCTGGGTCTCATTGTTTTTGCATGGGTTTTGTTCATGGGAACAGCATACCTCAGACTAGGGGCCAAAGGAGGGCATGTTTAATGCATAATTTGAGTACAGCCATGACAATCCTGTATACGACTGTAATTTGTACGAATACACAAGAATTGATGACTGACGACGGGAGGACGGGAGTAAAACACGCGACTATGTAAACATGTTGAGTGATCGAAGGAGGTAAAAAAAGATAATTATAATACACAACGTGGTTGGGTCACCTCGAGTGCTGCAGCTGTGGCATCTCATCCTTTTCCATGATCATATAAAACCTATCTTCTGCTCACGATTTGCCTTTAATGCGTTACGACTTACCTTTTTATGTCCTTGCTCTCCTAGCCACCGACGCTTTTGCTCTTCCAAATCTGTCAAAAGACGTCTTTGGCTTGCGGAGCCGCTTTCCCTCACTCAAGCAACTATGGCACTCTTCACGATCACTCGAAAGTAGAGCAGTAGGGAACCAATTCGACACCAATCCAAACGGCTCGACCTTTCTTTGGCTGCCTGAGGACGAGTTTTCAGGAAGTACCTTCTTTGAGTGCGTGCTTAGTATTGCTGCCATGTTTCTATTTCTCTGACGTCCACACATTGCTTCCCAGCAACTTTCAGTTCTTCACTGACGAAGATCCTACACAGTACGTATCATTTTCTCCGTGCGCTGAAAATATTTTCGTTGATCTCATTCTCTGTACTTATAGTGGAACAGTCACGTAAGATTACGTCTTGCTATAGTGCTTGCATTGACCTAGTTGCTCGAAAAGTTTCGTCAATTCAAGCGTCGCGTTCTCTGAGCGTCTTGCATATGTTCAAGATGACGGGGTGGTCATCATGAGAGGCGATAATTTCACGACGTTACCGATAGGAGTGAACAGAAGCAGGTGCGAGTTCGTATTAATATACCGCGACTTCGTCAGTTGAAAAGGTTGTTTGTCCAGTGTTCGAATATCCAGTTATAAGCAATATAATACTGGCTTGTTCATTTTAGATATCAATCAGGCGCCGTGGGGCTGCGGTATGTCAAGCGTCAAGCCCTTTTTAACTTCACGCCGCTTAATTACTGTTGTAGGCGTCTGGCCTGCCTTTTGGACTGTAGGAGGGGGGCAGTGGCCATATGTACGCATTGTTGTGTCTGTCGAGGCACCGTACTTATGACTTCTGCTTAGACTGGCGAAATTGATATCATTGAAGGTGTGCACGATAATCAGCACAATCAAGTAACATGGCATACTGGTCCAGGTATGCATATAAAGCTTCGTTATTGTGCACGCTGTCTAATGACAATCCAGGCTGTCAACTGACACCAGAATCGAACTTTACTGGTACCATCGTGGTACGTCTCGTTAGGTTCCAATTGACTTTTTTGACTGGTAATATCTCATAGCAAACCAATGGTGTGAATAATACTGATTGTGATGGGAATGCCAACGACAATGCCGGGTGCGGTATCACTGAGTGGAGCAGAGCCTCCTATGGTCCTTACTTTGACCAGCAAGGGGGTGGCGTTTTTGCAATGAAGTGGGATGAAAATGGTATCGCGGTTTGTGCGTGCATCAACCGTGTCGGTTTCTGTCATGGGGCTGAATATATCTTAGGGTCGTTTTACAGAGCTGCCATTCCTCAAGATGTACAGCAGGGAAGTCCTAATCCATCTCTTTGGGGTGATCCAGTCGCGGCTCTCGAACCTGGAGGATGTAATCCCATCACGAATTTCGTGAATCACTCAATTATTTTTGGTACGTGTACTGTTTATTGAGTCAGTTAATTACCTCGTTTGATGTCCGTACTTCAGATATAACCTTTTGCGGTAATACAATGTCTAGCTTACAGTCGAGACATATAACTCATCAGCATTGCAGGTGATTGGGCCGGGAACTCGTATGCAACGTCAGGGTGTCCAGGAACGTGCCCCGAACGACTCATGGAACCATCGAATTTCGATGTAAGTTGAACGTTCATGAACGAAACAAGGTTACTCATCTCTTCCCCTGGTGTAGAACGCCACCTGGAGTATCAATAGCTTGACGGTCTATAGGAAGCAGCTGGTCAACGGCAGGATTTCTGGGGCGATTTCTATTCGGACTCATCTATATTCCGCGGTGATGGGATGCACTCTTGCGATGATTATTTTAAGTACAATCTTTGCTCTAGTCTAGAGTGATGTTATATTGGACAAGTATTGGACAATAGATTGAAGAAGTTTCTATAGTTTCAATTTCCATACCCTGTCCTCCACATTGTCGAATGTGTAAGTTGCACCGGGTTCTGCAAAACTTGCTCTCAAGGGCGTAACGCTTACGCAGCCCTGCTGTAGAGCCCAGCCATCACTACCAGCGACCACGGAAGAGTGGTCAGGCCTAATCAGGTTCTCCATCTGTGGTGACCATTTAAATATTAGATTTCCATCCCCTACATCAGCCGTGTTTCTGACAGGTGCTATAGGTGAAGTTGACGAATCAGGACCCGCAGGATCAACGGCTGGCTTGGAAGGCGTTTCAGGACTTGATATAGACTTGAACAGCTTTCCATAAGATGTTCGCCACATTGTTGTCCAGTAGATTTTCATGCTCTCCTCTGAAAGCAAGGCTTCTATGAGAGGGATGTTCACGTTGTATAAATCTACTTCGTTGTTTTTCAGTCCAGCTTCATCAGAACCCCAATTACTCCAGAGATGACTGATGATGTTTGAACCCAGCGCATGAGCAGGCTCAAAGTAGGAGATGGGGGTTGGGTGTACAACTGTTCCGTAAGAGATTGCGATGGATCGGGTCTTGGACAGAGACGAGGACATAGCGGCACCGATGGTACCTGATGAAAGGGCAAAAGCAGCTGATGAACGCGGAACAAATGTCAGGGTAGGAAAGATGGGATGAAGAGTACGACTGACAGGAAGAGTTACGACCGAGATTCGGGCCTGAAATCTTTGGGACGTATAGATAAACAGGTACACGATGAAAGGGGCAAGCATACGTACCACAAGGTCGATTTCACCGGGATAGAGGTTGTGCAATCCAATATTCGCGCAGGTGGCTGGTGTCTACAGGCCGTCAGAGCAATCAATCCATTGAAGAGGTAAATCAACATACACTGTCCAGAAGTATCCACTCAGCCTAGAAAAGAAAAAAATGAGATGTTGCAGGGAAACTCAAAGAATGCCGTTTACTATTTCATTCTCCTTCAGGGGTCTGGAAGTGGCGGATATTTCGCCTCGACCCTCTAGACTCGATAAATAAGCCGATATCTATAGCCTTTGGACGACAGCTTATAGATACCAGGATTCGTTGGGTAGAAATAGCGTCCTTTGGTGATTTCTTTGATATGGTAGGCCTTTCCTGAACACGGAATAAACATGGCTATAGACAGCATTTGCAGTGATACACACCAATCCAAGATTTCTGTGAGCTTGGTAAAACAACCTTCACATCCCAACCTGTATGGTACGAGGTTGTAATTTTTATGCGCGAGAATCACGGATGAGACATACCAAGACGTTCAGTGAGATGTTTATAGAGACCGAAAACATAGGGCGACTCCTTAGGATCTGGAGGGCCATCATCGTTCTAGTAATAAAATAAGCTAGAGTGTGTAAAGGGAATTGACGTGGAACTTACAGTGAGCAGGACTCTGGGCTTAGTAGACATGAGCGCTTAAGCAGTGAGTCGATAGAGGGACAAATAAATAACCTCTACTTACTACAGGTTCCCTACTTGCATTGCCCGACATAACGATTTAAATATTTCACGACCTCTTTTCTTTTCTTATTATTCTCTCTGTATCATCACTACGGATCCTATTTAAATCACGACTAGAGCCTATGGAACTCCCCAGCGACAATGTCTCCTCCCCGTCTAAGGATTTGCTCACTCTCAATCTCTCTAACGACTCCAATTCTCTTGCCGTCAATACTACTCTCATAACTCCCAAGTCTCCTGCCTCTTCATTTGCGTCCAAGGAATCTTATTCCACCGCCATATCGTCTCCCTCTCTAGTTGATCTCGACACTCTTCCTACTGCTAGACAGGCTCCATCAAGTCAGCCATCTCTTTTACCGTCTCAGAGCCTTCGAAAATCTGTCTCTGTTGACTCATTTGTACAATATGGGCGCGAATCTCATCCCCCGGTCGTCACTAGGCCCAATCGCGGTCATACCGGTTCTGCGTTGGAGCCCCCGCGAGGGCTTGTGGGATTGGCGAGGGATTTGAATCCGGTTGGCTCTTCCGGGAGGGCTAGAGGAGACAGTGTCAGCTCTGTCAGATCTTCGTTGGCTGGCGACTCTGATGTAGATCGCTCAGATGCCTTTAATAGCCCAACTGATCGTTACAGACACGTATCTCTAAAAGGCCACGAGCAGGCAAGAGCATTCAACATTCGCGGTGGAGAGCTGCCTCTACCATCTCGTACGCCTACCTTGAGCACTACTTCGAGTATGAGTAGTATCGTAACGGCGTCGACTAGCTCGAGCACGCAAGAGGCAGCACCCCTTCGATCAGCATCATCTCTTCAGTCAGCGCCCAGACAGATGGCTACTTCCTCAGGCAGGACGCGAAGTGGGAGCCTCGGAGTATATACCTCGAATGCAGGGAAACGTATATTGATTAATACCCAATTTCCACCTGTGAGTCCATGGATACCTCTTCTTTTACTTTCGTTTGAATTGCCTGCCATAGTATGAAAACAATCATGTTGTCACACTAGTGGTCATCGGAACAGCAGGCTGCGGCAAGACAACTGCCATCCGCAAAGGTCTCAAGAATTACAATTTATCCGAACTTAGTGCACCTTTGCCTGGAACCCAGTCATCCGTTCCATGTATGTCCTGTTATTCATCTATCAGGAGGAGTCTCATGCCAATCTTTTTTATAGATATACGTTGGCAGGGCAAACTAACTCGAGAAGACGGTGGACCGGATTGCCCTCTCAATGTCATTGAAGTCGACATTCCACCAGCTATGTTGGAATCATCGCTCTCCCGTATGGAGTACTTGCCTGAAGCGCTCAAAGTTGACGGAGCTATCATATGCTATGATGCTTCAAGCGAGCTGTCTTTTAGACCTGTCGAAGAGCTTCTTCGTGAGTCGTAGCCTTTTCGACTTTCAAGCTTGATCTTATTGTCTTGTAGGGAGATATCGTGCTCTCCAGCTCCCGGTAATCGTACTAGCATGCAAATCTGATTTGGAGCGCCAAATTGACCCACAAGGTGCTCTCGAGATCTTGCAGCAGTATGACGCCGGCCTTGTGGAAGTCAACTCGAGCGAAAGTGGAAGAGAGAAAATGAAACGGTCGTTTGATTGGCTATTCAAAGCAATAGTGAGAGACCGGCGTAAGTTGTATAAATCTCTTTCTCTCTTTCCTTGATTACTAATATCATTTTCCCGAAAGGTTCTTCTAAAAACAGAACATTTGAAGACTATCGAAATCCTGCTTCTCCAGAAGTACTGACATCCCCGTCTTGGGATATGTTTGAAGGTTCAAGGACTGCAACACCTATTGCTTCTTCGTCTTCGACCAACCATGTTCCGCCACCGGGTCCGATAGCTGTTCACTCTTCTCTGCCGACTATTCCCGCTTCTCGCACATCGACAACTCCTAACTCTCCAAGTCGTGCCCGATCTACCGGTGACTTGTTGTCCGAGCATGAGAAGGCAAAGTACCTTGACTCGAAATCTATAGAAGGGACCGAGCAACCTAGCAGTATCGATATGCAAGTCCGTGCCATTGAGCCCGTCAATGGTGCTGGACCTTTGCCTGCAACTGCGGTGGACGACATTCCCCCGCCCAAAGCAGAGACCAAAGAGAAAGAAGCGTGCGTCGTCATTCCGTTGTGTACGTATCACTGAAACTTGATCAATACAATACAGTCGACCTGCGCAATGGGCTACATTGGACGAACTTTTGGACAAGCTTTTGTTTTTGGCTGTGAGCGGCGACGGTTAGCACGATGGAGTCTTCTTTGGTGCACTCGCTGAATTACGATCCTAGATCCGACCTACATCACTCATTTTCTACTCACTTATCGACGGTTTGCGAGCCCGCGTAGCGTAATTCTTGCCATGCAAAAACGGATGCGCCAGCTTGACAATCCATCTGGAGATCCCATGTTCGCCTGTTTTGCGCAAATGAGGTAAACCCATCCAGTTGATTTCTTCTTCTTTTGTCTTCTCACCCTGATCCCGGTGAATAGAATATGCCATCTTCTTGAGACCTGGAAAGAAGAGTACCCATACGACTTCGCAGTCAGGGGAACTGCAGGAGCCCTTTCTGCTCTCATCACGTCAATCATTTCCAAGACATATCTTCTCCACTATGGATCTGAACTTCTGCCCTTCCTGGAAGTTTTACCTTCCTTGGTTGACCGAGATAGTGCTTGGGCATTCAAGGCTGACGACTCTGCAGATGAAAGCGACGATTCTTATAGCCTTTTGGAGGATGACGACGAAAGCATCAAGTCTGCCCCCACAAAGCAATCCTTTCCATCACAAGACAAACCTCTCTCAGTATCCAGCATTCATACGAGAGAACGGAAATCTAGTTTGCCCTTGACTACCAAATCATTGTTATCCCACTCTAGTGCATCCACAGGGTCCGCTGAGTCTGATTCTATGGATTTCACTCCTAAACAGCAGCTTCGGGAATTGGTACGACTAGCCAATGAGGTCAACATGATTGATCCTGGAGAGCTAGCCCAGGAGATTACCAGGATCGAGAAGCGGCTCTTCCTTGAGATAGAGGTTCGTCATATATTCCATTAATATCATTTTCATCAGGAATAACCAATCTGGATCTTCTAGCCGAGGCACTGGCTTCAGTATACTTTCGTCTCTGGAAAGAAGGATCCCGAAACGGATACGATTGCGCGGTTCAATAACGTGTCAAATCATCTTGCGGATTGGTTAGTACTGTGTACTACCTGGATATGCTTCCTGTGTCTTACGCATTACAGGGTGGTGTCTCTTATCTTGTGCCATGATGGTCCAAGGTTACGTGCTAAACAGATAGAAAAATTTGCTGAAGTGGCCCAGAAATTACGTGCCTTGAACAACTACTCCGCACTACGGGCGTTCGTTGCAGGAATTAACAATTCAACATTCCCGGGAGATCAGACCATGGAACGATTCAAGTCAAAATCTCCTGAGCACGCTAAAAACCTACAGTCGTGGGATGTGCTCCTACAACATATCCGTGCTCATCGTGCCTATCGTTTAGCACTCAGGAATACCAAGGGGGCATGCATACCTGCCCTGTACGTTATTTGTCTGCTACAGTTTTTACCCTCCTCATGTCCGGTTATCTTTTAGTGAAGTTCACATGTCAGATCTCATTCGTGCACACGAGGCCAACGATGACTTCAACTCCTCCGACCAGTCAAAAATACACTGGGGGAAATTTAACATGATGGGCCGATTCATCACAAGCACCACACAATGTCAAGCTCAATGTAGATCAACTACAGACTACGACTTCCCGGACCGACCTTGGATTCGTAATCTCTTGATAACAAAGTACTTGATGGACGATGAGGTTAGAATCTTATGGTTGTTCGTCTCACCGCACCTAATGTCTTTCACACAGATGCAAAAGTCCAGAATCGCACCTCCTGATACAGACTACCTGTATGATGATCCACCCAATCCGCCAGCTGCCGTCATCCGCGATTCTCAAACAAACAGCCAACCCAGAAATGTCAATGTTGCGCATGTTGCGCATATACGCCGAATGCTCTTCGGTAACTCTCGCGACCGTGTGTGAGATTATTTATCGACTTCCTCGCTTTGTGTACCCCTCAATTATATCCTTTACATTCATATTTCATTGATTTCAACAAGTTCATCACTTCACTTTCTGTCTCGCTGTCTTTTGTTCATTTATACTTGTGCTCTTGTGTACGGAATGGTAAACAGATTCGGTCATCATTTGCGTAAATTCCTACCTAGCCTCTTGAGTGTAAGGACTTCAGCCGAGGTATCATAATGATGAGCATATGTCACTAACATACTAAATAGTCGCTAGAGCCTAGCGCCCTCGGAAACTCGTCGAGGGGCTCCATGTATTCACTTGTTACAGATAAGATAATATTATCTAATCTTATCTTATCGTACTCACGTGTTGCTTTATTTCAAAAAAAAACTGCAAGTCTTTTGCATCCACCCAACATTCATCCAGTGTATTGAATCTTTAGTCAATATGGCGGACTATATCATGACCATAGACTCTGACGTAGAAGATGCCCCGCCGTCTCAAAGTCAGAGCAAGAAAGCAAGTGCAGAAGACGCGTTAAATCCAGACTTCACCTTTGATCTTTCCGGGGACCCGTACTCCGACTTGTTGGAAACACAAAACGACGGGCCAGATATTCTCAAGGGGACCAAACCTGTGCGTATAACATGCTCTTCCTGAATGTAGTTGCTGAAGCCCTCGGAGACAGGATCCTATTTCTGTGGACGACATCATCACTCGCCGTCGATCTACTTCGAAACGCAAAAGGTCTACGGTGGAGAATTCTGAAGACGAAGAAGAATCTGAAGAAAGCGAATCTGAAGGTTATGGCAGCGGCGGTGACTCTGTTAGGACAGACGAGGATGACCCTTTGGCCACTTCCGAAGAAAGTGGCATTTCGGAAGATGAGGCCTCAGAGCAAGATTTTTCTGATGATAGTTCGGATGAATCAGAAGTTGAAACTCAAGCAGAAAAGGAACGTAAAGCAGCTTTCTTCGATTCCGAAGTCACCTCTACCGACACGCACGATTCATTCTTAACAATGAATTTGTCCCGACCGATTATAAAAGCTCTAACGACGCTGGGTTTTCATCGACCTACCCCTATTCAGGCTGCTACAATTCCAGTAGCTCTGGTTGGCAAAGATGTTGTAGGCGGTGCTGTGACTGGCTCCGGTAAAACAGCCGCCTTCACTATTCCAATGCTGGAGCGTCTTTTATATCGCGAAAAGGGCAAAAAGGCGGCTGCAACACGCTGTCTGATTCTTGTTCCTACTCGGGAGCTGGCAGTACAATGCTACGAAGTCGGGAGGAAATTGGCTACGCATACTGATATTACTTTCTGCTTGATTGTCGGTGCGTGACCGTATCTTGTTTTGCTACTTATGCAGCTCTGATTTCTGGCTCAGGTGGACTATCTGTGAAGTCGCAAGAGACTGCTCTTCGAAACCGACCGGACGTAGTCATCGCTACTCCAGGTCGATTAATTGACCACATACACAATTCTCCCTCTTTTACCCTCGACACGTTGGATATACTTGTGCTCGATGAAGCCGACAGAATGCTTTCCGATGGGTTTGCTGATGAATTGGCCGAAATTGTCAAAGCTTGCCCCAAGTCTCGCCAGACTATGCTTTTCTCTGCTACCATGACTGACTCGGTGGACGAATTGGTCAGAATGTCCCTCAACAAGCCCGTTCGTCTTTTCGTCGATCCGAAGAAAAGCGTGGCTCGAGGGTTGATACAAGAGTTCGTTCGAGTTCGTGCAGGGAAGGAGGCCGAGCGCTCTGCCCTATTGGTAACGCTGTGCAAAAGAACGTTCAAGAATAATGTTATTATCTTCTTGCGCAGTAAAAAACTAGCCCATCAAATGCGGGTACTATTTTCTCTGTTGGGCATGAAATGTGATGAGTTGCACGGTGATCTTACCCAAGAGCAGGTTCGTGGTCATTTGTTCTTTCCGAAACTAGGGTCTTGAATAATTTTTTGTAGAGATTAAAGGCCTTACAACAATTCCGGGATGGAGCAGTAGATTTTCTCATGGCTACTGACCTAGCTGCTCGCGGTCTTGATATCAAGGGAGTGGAGACCGTCATCAACTATGACATGCCAGGACAACTAGCACAGTATTTACATAGGGTGGGTAGGACTGCTCGAGCTGGCACCAAAGGCAGGTATGTGCTTCAAATGGACTACAGTTATGTGTCTGGTCTGAAGAAGAACTTGTACGATAAAGGTCTGTAACATTGGTCGGTGAGGCCGATCGGAAAATGCTCAAAGCTGCTATCAAGCACGGAGCTGATCAAGACAAAGTGCGACATCGAATAGTTCCCCAGGACGCCGTCAACAAGTGGGCGGAGAAATTAGAAAGCTTGAAGCAAGAGATTTCAGAAGTCTTGCAAGAAGAGAAGGAAGAGAAGCAGGTACTGAGAACGCTTCTACTACTGTCTGAATTCCGCTTATACGTCAATAGATGCGTCAAGCAGAAATGGAACTGAAGAAAGGACAAAACATTATTGAGCACGAAGCCGAAATCTATTCCAGGCCGGCACGAACGTGGTTCCAAACTGGAAAAGAGAAGAAGGCGGCTGAAGGTACTAAATATACTAGCATCTAACGGATATCTGTTAACACCACCTGTAGCTGTCAGTAAGCAACAATATGAAGCGGGGTATGAACCACCGTCTTCCAAAGGAAAGCGCAAAGCTTCGGAAGAGGACAGCAAGGTAAAGTTAGTTATCCTTTGAACATAGCACTTGATGATCTGACCCGCTCTCTTTAGCCCAAAAGAAGTAAATTGTCTGGACTATCTAGGAAAGCTAAAAGACGAAAGCTAGCAATGGAAGAAGACGCAGAGCTTGGTGATTCAGGCGCCGTAAAAGCAGCCATTAGATCGGCAAAGAAATCCGCTCGTCCATCCAAAATCGGTGTTCCGCAACCACATCGGACGAAAGATTCAAAGACCACCAAAGAGAAAAAGAGTCGAAAACGAGTGGTATCTCGCACAGGGGGAGCCTTTGAGAGAGACATGGGGGAGAGAGCCAGTCGTCATGAGGGTGTTCGGGCCAGGAAGGGTGACACGATCGCCGGGTTAGGCAAAAAGGGTGTGAAACGGAAAACGAAATAGCTGCATATCTTAGGCGTTTACTACTTATCTATATCTTACAACATATTTCTTTGCGCATAAGTAACTCAGAACTTGCTGTTTTTGCGCGCACTCTTTTACTGTTAGCCATGTGACAGAACTTGGGTTGGCGTCGGGACGCGGCAGCTGCGCTTGCACTCAATTGTGTACTTCCATGGGTTCAATTTGTTCCAAGCCTGACGCCCACTCCGGGGGCCACACTGTGCTCGGGTCGCCTTCTGATGCGACATCTCCAGTCGATCCTCGTGCTGCTGCCGTGTGTAGGCTCGCCTTCTGATGTCACTTTAGACTAAAATGTGCTCACTGTAGGCAGAAGCCGCAGAACGACGGTTGAAAGCTGTGAGTTCGCCTTAGACTTCTTTTCTTCTTTTCATACAGTTGTCCTTTTTCGTATCATGCTAGTCTCAAGCAAGGGGAACCCATGCTTCCAATCCGAATCAAGGCAAACTCGCTGCGCAAGCATCGAGACCTGTCAAGGTTGGGCCAGAGGCCAGACAAGAGGAGAGGCTGGTGGTGCGCCTTTCGATTGCTTGACCCTGTTTCAAAGACTGACCACCATTCAGTGGGATTAGTTGCTCGGTGTATATACACAGCTCCTAACAGGTCGTGTTTTCATCTATCAGTTACCATTATCAGCTACCCATCGAGGTCATGGACTTGTAATACATTTCCTGCTCAATTTTCTTCATACCGGGACCCTGCAGGCTGTAAGTATATACCCGAATCTGCTTCCTCAGGGATATACATACACGTTCATTACGCCAGGCTAGATTAAAAGAGAGATCAAACATGCGTCGCTTTGGCTTCCGGACCGATAGACGGCTTTGAATGAGACCGTTGCTGCAAGCTTTACCTACTGCACGCGGGCTATTTGCTTTTACAGCAATAAGTGATGTACAGTAGTTTACATACACCCCGCTACATGTGTACCGTGCCTGAAGCTCAACTTCCTACAAGTTTCAAATGAAACTTGATATCGGTCTTTTGAGCGAACCTGTGTCAAAATGTCCTGAAAGCTATTAAGCAGGATTGAATGCAGTCTGAACTTTATAAACACGTTCTTCATATCAGTGAATCCAGAAAATCTATGTTGAGAATTCACGCGTCACAACAAGCGCGCCCGAAGCTTTGCGTGAGAGTTCAAGCAGTCTTCCTTCCTGACTCCTATGAATGGGTACTGTATCAGTCCCATGGGAGAAAGTCCTATGGAAGAGACAACAATATCCCGATAACTACATACCGGAAGGCGCCTTTCTATCGTCGCTCAGGAGAAATCGTACGTTCCCCCTTCAAGTTCGTTTGGATTCGCAGTTCTTAGCAGTGCTTGCCTGATTGTGCAGCGAACTTCAAACCATATACATACTGGCCGCTGGTGTTCCTTTGCTGTGCAATCACCCAGCATTTGGCAACCATTTTCATCTTTCTCTCTATCTTTGCCCGATTGAAAGACTGCTCCCTGGATCCTCGTATTTTGATCTTCGCATCTTCCGCATGCTTCATGATAGGTTACTTCGTCTGGGAATTACTCCATTACACCCAGAGCGTTCCTTTGAACAATGGCCTCATAGACCGTATGCACACACCATTTTCCGAGTTCTCCGAATTCATGGGTGTTAGCAGGAATTAAGATATTCAAATCGTCAATATTGATATTTCTTGCTCTAATGTCCTTGTCACCGGTCCTGAGGACTTTAACAGCAGCAACCTCGTCAGACTCCATCTGGGCATTGTCAGCATGCTTGTTCATGTTGAATGTATTGTTAGCGGATTACGGATCCTCAAATGCGGGTAGCCAGGTTAATGAGAGGTGAACTTGAACATTTTACAAGCTCGCTCTCGGCCATTGATTAGTTTCTGCTAGATTGACGTCAGTCCTGTCGATGAATGCAGCAATCTCCTCTTCTGTGGTTTTGGCTTCTCGATTATCGAATGATCTTGCCGTTTTTGCATTGATACTATTTTCAGTGCTATCTTTCACGCTATTTCCGATGCTCAGACGCCGCCTTCAGGTATCTGGTTATCTTACTGCTTACTTCATTTTGCTGATATCTTTGTCTAGGCCACCGCGGTGTCTTCACAGGTCTTGCTTACAATGTTTTTGTCAATTCTGTCTCTCGTTCTGACGGTTCCTCTGTCTTGGACTATCTCATGCCTCTTTTCGGCTATATTGTTGTTCACTACGTTCTTGGCTCCTGCTGTACTGGTGTGGGCTCAGAAATTTAAAAAGTTCGTAACATGTTTCGGATGTTATAATGGTTTTCTCACCCTTGTTCTCCGCCAGTGAAATTAGAGGGCCTTGGGATGTTGCAGTTCCCAAAATCAACTGAGATA
>RCHF01001644.1:0-16200 GCA_003987895.1 Neonothopanus nambi | reverse complement strand
ATCAATTCCTCCACTACCCACTCCACATCGTCTCACGCATGATTCCATTCCCCATCCTCAGCCCCTTGTAGGCATTTGCGCTACCACTGAAGACACATCAACACTGTCAGCATCCCACACTCTCCTGGCTGATCGAACCCCTCCCAATTGCCATCCCCATCCCCACCAACCAGCAGACGGCCATTATAATCCCTCTCCTGCCACTCTGGGTTGATAATTGACCACCATATCCACCATCCTGCTGAGAAAGACACAACCGAGCCAAATTGATCATCTGGAGGGTCGTGAGCTGTCATTTTCGCATTTTTGAACCACCAATCGATTACCACGGGTTGCCCTGGTTTTTTAAAACAGGCATGCTACAATAGATACATTAGTAGAAGCACACAAATATTTAATATAGACTCACTGTGCCATTGGGATTCTTAAACTCGTAGCCTCTCTCCTCAAGCATCACCCAGCTGTTTACCAGCCTAATCCATTCACTCCCTTTTTCCCCTTGAGCATCTATCAGATAAGTGTACACGTTTTTTACTCATCGTGGCCAATGAGACCTGTCATCCTCCTTGATAACGAGTGAAGTTTCAGCACCCAACACTGACTCAGAACTGGCAGCACTATCGTTGATACCATCATCCTCTTGACTTTTGTTAACGGAGACAGGAGCTACCAAGGGCTTGTGCAAACTTGGTGCAGGAGGGTCAGTTGAAGCAGGAAGGGTTGCAGGGATTTTGTTTGAGTGTGAAAGGCTATCATGGGGTTCAATTGAAGCAGACGAGGCCACAGGTAGGTCAATCGAAGCAGAGGTGGATGCAGCAGGTTCATTTGGAGCAGAGTCAGGTGCAGCAAGTTGATTTAGAGCAGAGGAAGCAGCAGGACTTTCATTAGGACCGGAGGAGGCCGCAGGACTTTCATTAGGACCAGCAGAAGCTGTAGCACGTTCATTCAAAGCCAAGGAGGTATCAGGAGGCTCGTGGGAGGCAGTGGAGGTATCTGGAGGTTCATGGGAGGCAGCAGAGGTATTGGGAGGCTCATGGGAGGCAGTGGAGCTCGCAGGAGGCTCATTTGAAGCAGATGAGGTAACAGGAGTGTCCACTACACCATCAGATGAAGCTACAGCACCCCGCCATGCACTTGAACGTGTGGCACGACACAAAGGAGAGACGGGTGCTGCAGGCTCAATCCAAGGACATTTTGCACGAGGTTTTGGTTTGGGCTTCACCTTCGAAAAACCCAGAATTTCCGATGCTGAGGCTTCTGTGAACACCTGTGATAACAGCCACTCGTTCTTGAGCATATTGTTTTCTCTGCTGAATTCATAAGGCCTCAAAGTAGCTAGATGACCCATCTTGCACCGCCGCTCCTCATTGCTCAACTTCCCCAGCACCTTCACGGCCTCTTCATGTAACATGTAACCAGGAGGCAGCTTTGGAGTGCGTGGAGTTGGTGTTGGGCCATCAAGTGCGCCATCCTCCAATTTGTCCCCACTCATACTTCTGTCAGATCTATCCTCCTCGTCCTCATCGTCACTGTTCTCCATATCCTCATCACTACCCTCATCTTCTGCACTCTCTGCAGGTGACCTGGCCCTAGCCTTTCATTTCCTGCTCCTCCCCTGCTCATCCTTATGTCCCTCCACCCCACTCTTCTGCTCTGGCTCCAAAGGCTCAACTGGCATCACATATGGCACATCAGGCATAGCCTCCTTTGTCTGAGAATCGATGTCCTTAGCTAAGTTGGTCATTGAAGATGGTTGTATATTCTTATTTTCTATTAGACCCGATGTCAATGAATATCTGTGATGCGTAAAGACAGCCAAAAAAAAAACGTACCCTCCTGTGTGGCAAGCAGATACTTCATGAATAATGGCATCACTGTGTGGTTGAAATTCAGGCCTGCCCACTCTTGAAATTTCTTGCTGTTTTTACCCCACATCATGCCCGAGCTAATACTATCAACAGTTTTATCAGAGGATTGCAACACGTAAACATCAAACAACACACTTACCTCAGTAGAGTGAAATTCTCCCCTGGCTGTTCTGGTGGTGCCCCTGCCAACAGAGTAAAATGTAATCCAGTCTCTTTGCAAACTGCATCAAGAATAGGTAGAATGAAACGAGTCATGTTCCACCGGCACCTATTATCACGATGAAAGTTTAGAAGTTGCCATGGGTCACTCAATTCAATTGAATGAAAACTCATGTGCTTCACGCCATCTCATCTATCTCTTCACACTCATCATCCTCCACATCACGCTCAGAATCTACGTTGAAGCCTTTGCCTCGCAGTAGGGATTTGTAGGCAGCCATCTTCTTCCTATAACTCTCTTCATTCTCTTCAGCAATCCTACCCCTAACTTCCTCATTCTCAGCACCCAAAAGCTCCTGTGCTACAGCACATTGAAATGCGAGACGTTTCGCCACAGGTATTTTGTCCCTTTTCCATTGTGCTTTGTACTCGTCATGGCATTTCTGACTGTAATCAGGATGCGCCATATAGAATTTATAGTTGTCTGTCTTCCACAGTGGTCACCTGATGTTCCGGAGCTGCTTAAGAATCTTTGAAAGACCTTTCAGACCTTCCGATGGCATACCCGCCTTATACTTTTGAGCCTGGCGATAGAACCAAGTTTTCACCTGCTAGAGACTCACATGAATCAACACACACATCAATCCATGACCTACATTGCATGTACCTCCTGTCCCTCTTGAACAACTTGCACTCGACACTCTTCACGCCTGCATATCAGTGCAGCTCTCTCCTCCGTTTGCCTACGTTTCAGCGCTGCCTGCTCCTCCTCACTCAATTGGACTGCTGTTGTGTTAGTACCAGGACCTGAGCCACTTTCAGTGCCACACTCAGCCAGGACCACGAATTCCTCTGGCATACCGACATTATGCCACAGGTATCATTCAAACCAATCATTTAAGAAAGCCTTCAACAAAATACTCTTTGCCACTTTGTCTGGCACTTCCAAATACTCTGTGACATGCTCCTCTAGGAATTGCAAGTGCTCCCTGGCAAAATTGCCTGGGTTTCCTTGCTTTTTCTTCACTACAGCTCGCTCCTGGTGCATGTCTTGCGTGTCTTCTCACTCCCCTTCACCTGACGGCACAGAAAATGCGGGCCCAGTTGATGCTACAGGGAGTTTTTCAGAGTTTTCAGCTGTAGAACCTGTGTCGTCCTGCTCACGGGCCAACAGCTGGGCGGACACGGTGGAATTATTGCTGTCAAGAGGCATGCCCTTGTCTGAGGCCAGCTGCTTATCCGGAGTATCCATAGGTGAGGCGAAAAAAATTAATTGTAGGACTTCGACGTGCTGAGTTGACTATTGCAGGAGGTTTTTCGTGCTTTTTGCTGTTGAATGCTTGGGTTGCAAAAAGCTAGTCATATGACCTTTATCTCTCCTTGCAATGTATGATTGTAGCTCTCAGAATATTATCACTACACTATGCATTAATTTAAAATCGCTGTGTGGGTATACCTAGTATGATACACCACTGGCACCCAAAGCACACCACTCAGATCATCCTCTCTCCAGCCCTACCACCATCAGCAATTTGACCACCATCAGCAATTTGACCACCATCAGCAATTTGACCACCATCAGCAATTTGACCACCATCAGCAATTTGACACCATGACCAGCTGGGGATCGAATGTTACCTCCTGGCAGGGTCCTGCTATCTGGAACTTTAATGCCATGGACAACAATGGTGTGTTTCAATAACAGCATACACCTCCAAGGGAGGGTGACGCAGTGGAGCAACCCAACGATGAAAACAGCGAGGACAGTGCCAGTTTGGACCATCAGCAGGACTTGGAAGAGGCTGAGAATGAGTTGCGTCAGGATGTTGACAGCACATGGGGCCCAATTGCCAGTGCGGGATGGGGAACTGATGTTATTGGGCAGGTTGGCTGGATAGACCTGTTGCCACTCTTGTGCCCAGATTTTCATAGTCTTGGCTTGACATGGGCTGGCGTTGAGGGGCGAGACACGTCTCTCGATAACCTGGAAGACCAAGAATGGGCTCACACACAACATACTGTTTTTTTTGCCTTGCATTTCAACATCTAGAGTATGCTTACAATCTACTATCAGTACGACGTTGCAACTCAGCAGCCATGGTGAATAAGGAGCCTCCCCCGACCTTCACAGGTGCAATGGTCGAATATCACCTGGATGCTTGCCAGACACATCAGCACCGAGTCAACAAGCACATTCGCGAGGTGGAAGAGAGACTTCGGAAACTTCAGGTGCAGAAGTTTGAGTTGGATAATGAGTGGCAGTGGCTTTTCAATGAACTGCACGATTTGAATGAGGCCCACTCAGGTCTCATGCATCTATGGCAGATTGCAATTGACCATTTGGATCCACCCCGTCTAAACATCCCCCCTCCTACATGGGAATGAATAGAATTCGCTGTTGACACTCATACACTCACATATACATACCATCGTGTTTGCTTTCAATGTCTGTTTACATAGAGTCTGAAATATTTTATTATTCCAACCATGCTCAAAAAGTTTCACCCTCCTGATTTTCGAAGTCCTCAGTATCTACTTCTGATGCCAAGCTCAAACATGCAAAAAATTCTTCTGCCTCCTCAACATTGTCAACCTCCTTTGTGATGACCTCGACCCCACGTAAGTGACTTTCCTCCAAAACATTCTTCAACGCAGCCCTTTGCATAAACACATGATGAGAAGCTACTGTTGGACAAGGAGAAGGCTACTCACAAAGTCATGATCCCAGTCTCAACGCCAGCTGCAACTGCCCATTGGTGTTGCTTGGGAGGTGGGTTAGGTAGGCGTGAGGGGGAATGAGCACCAAAAAAGGCATGACCCACACGACGAGATGGAGAAGAGGATACAGCACCTGCCATGCTGGTCTGAGATGCACCCACCTTCTGAGGTGAGCAAGGTAGGGAGTTTGTGGCCTTAGCACTATCACCGACGGTTTTTTGACGAGAAGGTGGTGGAGTGACAGGGGTAGGTACGCTTGTTGCTATGGTGCCTTCGAACTCCGCCCCATCTACAAACCCAGGAGGATGCACATGGTGGGAGAGACAATAGGATCACCATGCCTCTAACGCCTCCTCAAATGAGCTGTACTTCTTATGCTCGTTGCCTGGGTATCCAGTGACCTGTGCACTAACCTCTGCCCTGCAATAATRTCAGCAATACCACAAAAATCTAGAAACACCTCGGGACTMACCAGTCCATGTAACATTCGGGAGAATCACMTTTGTAGACATTATAAAACCACCAGATCTTGGCTCCTTTCTGTCCAAAAAGCTGGGGGCAACAAGTTGGTGTGGATGGGTGAGCAGTGTGCACAGTGAGCTAAGTCAACCAAGTGCTCTGCGTTATCTTTGTGTCCTAGCTATCAATTTTCACAAATTACCACATGACTGGTTTAATGCTCAGTGAGTTGACAGCAAGGTGAAAAATTTGAAATTCTGCCATATGGACATACCTGCAAGGGTACTGATGCACGGATGCTATACTGATCAATGCACTACTTTCACCTCCTTTGTTTCCTGGTTTTGTTCATGCCTCACTGTGTCTACATTGTACAGCGTTATCCAAATCATGAAAGTTTCATCAGTCAACCATTCACGTTTGTGTATACCTCAACTCAACCGATTCGCATTTGAACATACAATCCTCAGCTGAGAATCACGTTTGAGTATAAAACACTCAGCTGAGAGTATGCCAACTGACACCTCTGATCATTGAGCTGCAATGCCTTCGTTAGCACAATTCATAGACAAGACACCCTGAATAACTCACTTTTAGTTGTATAGAAGGTGATCTTGAGTCATGCGACGCCTATGTGGGTACAACACTTGCATTGAATAAGATTGAAATGCAACAATGTCAACTCAGAGGGTTCAAGAACTGAAATATACATTTGCAAGATCTGTATATACAACTTGAAGTCAATACGACTACATTTCAAAATGTCAGCAAGAGGGAGCAAAAGTAGGTATTCATATATTAGCATGGAAACTTTGCATCCTCATATTCACCATTTCTGGTACTTCACAATCACATTATGCCATCGTGTGCGCAGGCGCTCTCTCCAGGCATCCAATTCTTCTTCATTACCAGCCTCAAACACAGTCTTATCGTTTCAGTATTCATTGTCTTGGAAGCAGAATAGGGCACCTGCAGAATACTGAGTAATCGAAAACTGAGTTTCTCCTGGTCAAATTGGCAGGTTGCAGTGACAGATGAGAGCCAAGGGTAGAAGAATAGTGCAACCCAGCAGAAAGTGAATGATTAACTTCAAATCCCATAACACGATTTCGCCACTGCAAGATGGGTCAAATGAACTGAGTGTGGTGATTCCACAGCTTCCCGGAGCATAGTTACAAAAGTCGAGGTGAATTGGAGTAATGGTTTGTGGCCCATAGTTTATCGTCATAGCAGCAAAAACGGTGTTCTTGAAGTTCTGTTGAAGGCTCGGCTTCCACTATCGCAGCTTGAACATATTGTCTCAGTACTCCTCATACATACCAGGACAGTAGCGCTTGAATGAAGAATTGACAATCCCAGATATTCGTTGGATAGCGGGATTCTTGAGCAAGGTAGCCAACACCTTGGTGTTTCTTGACAAATGTTTGATATTGGAAGGTTCGACCTGGAAATGTGGAATGGAGATGTATGAGATGGGTATGATGGTTAGAATATGCCAATGTACCTGCCCACCACCATGAGAGTAACCTACTGCCTCAGCAGGGAAATTACCACGTCAATGCATTTGTTGTTTGCAGGTGAAGCAGCAACATTTACGACTCTGGTCAATGGCATGCGCTGCATCTGAAGCAACAGTCCTCCAGCTAGAATCACAGGGATGTCCAATGCAATGCACAACGCCACATCGGCAATGATCGCAAATGACAATATTGTGACTGAGAGCAGAGGGTTAGCATAATGGATACACATCAAAAAGGTGGGGACTCACTGCCCATGCCAGTCAAGATAATGCATGTTGTCCAGCTCCAATGCCTCCTCACACTTCAGAAAACCACCAGTAGAGGTCTCTCAAACCCCCTGCCATCCACTCTTGGCAAGTGGTAGCTTCGCTATATCCAACTCTTCTAGAACCACAACATCTGCCTCATTGCAGCACTTCACTCCTATAGTCTTGCTATATGGACCATCAGCTGCTTGTTCACACCACTGCTGGCGAGCCTCCTTGTTGTACTTCTTCTTTTTCTCCTTTTGTGTGGCAGTCTTTAGCTGTTGCTCCTTCTTGCATTTGTGCTTCAGTGAATGGGTGACAGCAGTGGCAACATTGATACTGTGGTCTGACGATTCAGAGTTCGAGTGAACATGGTGCTGTATATGTGCGGATGAGATGGATGAGGTGAACACGGATGAGATTGGTAGTGCTGGCACAGGAAGAAGAGGGCAGTGTGAGTCTAGCTCACTGCTGCTATCCAAAAGGTCTGATAACTCGGAGTCCAGGTGGAGAGAGAAAGCATTCGCATCATCAGAATCATCGTCATCATCATCGAGATCGGTGAGATCACTAGTGTCACTGTCGTAGCCAGACTGCAGGTGAAAAATTTGAAATTCCTCAGCCTGGACCAAAAGGTCCTCCACATCAAAATCACATATCACGGACTTGACCTCGGTGCCTGACTGTGGAGCTATACATCAAGGTATCAGAGCGTTCGAATGCTATACAAAAAGAGGCAAAGGACAGAGTGTATACCACTACCCCTGCCAAGTATCCCATTTGACATGAGCAATGGAGCTATTCTGCACTGCCAGAGACGGCAGCGCATACTAAGATCCAATGCCCAAAGAAAAAGTGTACTCGGAAGTGCAAGAGATATACAAGAAAGTGAGGTCTATGTGCAGTGAAACGGCATACCTGTTATTGTTGTGCCAAGAGACTTGAAAGCATTTGAACAGGGTATTCAACAAGCAAAATAACTTGAACACGTTCGAACGGGGTAATCAACAAGCAAGAGTAACATGGTATGAACTGTCACAAACCTATCACATGCACGTGACTGGTCACAAATCATGGGACACCCATTTTTCTCTGTCTCCTCACTTCCAATTGATATTGAGCGACTATGAATACATGTAAAAGCAAGAAGCAGCCAGACCACTCAGGATTATTCTTCATGAAGATGAGTGACGTGCTGGGAGTACCAGAGCCATGTGTGCAAGAGGCTGTTAGCATCGAGAGTCTGTCAGAGGATGGGAGACGCATCAAGAGAGCCATAATGCAAGCAGAGCCACTGTCACCTGTGAAAAGGCAGAGGGTTCAGAAGCAGGAGGCTGCCTTGAGGGATCTGCGTAATCCAACGACACTACTGAATTGGGTGGTGGCGGGAGTTGATATCACGCAGGAAGGTCTAGAAGAGGTGTGGGATACCACACAGCTGGAGAATGCTTTTACTTCGGAAATGTCCATTGTGGCACCTAGGGCTAGATGTTATCTGACATCGGTGAGTCTGAAATTTTTTGATACCTCACTTGTTAGCTTATGTATGATAGGATCAACCTTTGTTACAGTGGACATTCAAATGTGATGAATACCTGGCAGAGATGCTTCAGCTGGAGGGACAAGGGGATTGTGAGATGGAAGTATGCCCCTGCTGCCATCAAAACACGGATTCTCACACCGATTCTGAGCCAACATTACGCAAACCACTCTTCCGATGTTTGGACTGCTTCAGTTGTGACCTAGTATGCCAAGAATGCTGCCGACAAGCACATGAGGACAGGCCATTGGATACGATAGAGGTATGCTTGGTAGTTTGGACCCTAGTGATGGCTTTGGCTGATTGCTCTGATTACAGCGATGGAATGGCAGATTCTTTGAGAGGGTTTTGCTAAAGTCGATCAGTCTTACAGTCCAGCTAGGGCACCAACTCGGGGATAGCTGTCTTAATCCACGGAGCGTAACAAATTTCACAGTGATCCATACCAACGGTATTCATGAGGTGTTGTTGTCGTTCTGTGGGTGCCCAAATCAAAGTGTTGCTGGCGAGTATCAACAACAGCTCCTACAGCGACGATGGTACCCTGCTATGCATATAGATCCTCAAACTTGTGCTACTTTTGCGGTGCTGAACACGTTCCATATCATGATGTTGCAAGGAAAAGTCACTACATACAACTTTTATTTGGGTCTGGAGAAGTTGACAGACAATGCAGGCTTGGGGCTTGTGAAGGCAAGTGGCAATTTGATCTGTAGAGAAGCTACCAACCTAACTGTGTTGTCCGTACATAGGATCGCTATAAGGCCTTTACTCAGATGATGCATCAATGGTGACATTTAAAGATGCTGAAGTGAGCTGGGCGTGGTAACGATGTGGAACAGACTGTGACCGAAACAAGGTCAGGCAAATTAGGAATTGCTTGTATTGCTTGTCCGAGGCCAGGGGTCAATCTACCTGATAATTGGAAGGAAATCATGCCTGAGAAGCAGTGAGTTTATGAGTTCTGAGGTATTTGCTAAGTGCCTGGTACTGACAAAGTGCATATAGATTTCTTTATTGGTTGTTTTTAGCTGTGGATGCATGCTTTCGACTCAAGCAGTGGCTGGTGTCTTCTAAGGCAAGGGACCCTGGCTTAGGGACTGGGTGGGTGTACTTTGTGGAGGATGATGTCTTTTGTGAGTTCCTACTGTCTGTAACAGATCAGAACAAAGTGAGTGCGAGCGCCGGTTTGAAGTGTTATCACGGCTAATTGTTGCACCAGATATCAACTTGCACCAGACTGTCAGCTCTCGACCATGCCAATACGAAATTTTCACGTGGTTACGCAACTACTGGATGTGGATTGGGAGTGTGTGCGCGACATGAGTTGGTGCAAAGGAATGGCGTGGTTGATCTACAGAAGGGCGAGCGGTGAGCAAAGCAGTATATATTGCCAATGAACTGACCAATGAACGCTTCATACTACATAGGTACACTAATATGGATTATGCGTTCTCATCTCTGCTCAGGCACCATGACGATCAACTAACAAAGGTCCAATCTTACGATATCGTGTGTCAGTGGTGGAAGAATGTCATGAGCCAGGTGAAGGCACTGCCTGCGCTAGTACACTGGGACTTGGGTGTACATGAATTGTACTATGTCATTCCTAAGCTGCACATTCACAGGCACATTTGGTTCTGCCAACTTAACTTTTCACTGAACTGGCTTTGGGGGGTGGGACAGACAGATGGAGAAGGGATTGAAAGACCTTGGGCGCATATAGGTCCTGTGGCCACAAGTACCCGTGACATGGGACCCAGGTCGCGTCATGATACATTGGATGACCATTGGGGTCATTGGAATTGGGTAAAGCTAGTAGGACTCAGTTAGTGTTTTCCGAACTCGCGCAAGGGACGTATTGACACAAATTACTTGTGGTCTAGGCCTCTGATTCTCAAGCGACTGGTCAAAGCATTCAAAAAACGCCTGGTTCATGCGAGAGCACTCGAATTGTTCACGGAAAAGCAAGGGGAGGTTACAAAGGATTGGGTGTTGATGATACAAGCATGGGAGGAGGATAAAGATAAGCCGAATCCTTATGAGATTCCCAAGTCAGGTACGTTAGCTCCTCTTGGCAAATGTCGAAGTGATTGGTCTAATTTGTTGTTGACTGATTAGGCATGTCAGAAGCAGATGTTCGTCTTCAGCTGGCAGAGGATGAGGCAGAAAAAGCTAAGATTGGCACACCTACTCTGCATGACATATCGCCAAGTGCATTCATTTTGCAAGGTTTGGAGTTGGAGGATCAGCAGTGTGTAGTTTTGATTGGCTGTTACAATGTCAAGTTACTAAAAAGTGAAAATATTAGATGAGCATTGAAGATTGATGTAAAGGGCCGGAAATTCGAGACGGCTCAGCAGAAAGCTGTTTTGATTGAATGTCGTACAAAGCTTATGCAAGGTATTGGGCAGTTTCGAGCACTGCAGGCAACCTATATGCCTATTGCCCTGCAGCTACTTGCAAAGAGGCGAAATGAGATGGTGGAGCAGAGCACCGAGAGTCACGCAAAGGAGGAGCTGGCAGAGGATATTCCTCTGTTTCTTCCTAGTGACGTGCCGTTGGATGTCTGAGGGTCCAGTTGTTTAGCGGGTATTGATGAAATCGAGAGAAAGTTCTGCGATGCACAACTGCGGAACTCACTCAACAGCCTTTGTAATCATCTTTACATGAAGTCTTGGCTACTCACCTATCGGATGACCAACGTTGCACATCAAGGTGCTGTGTCCCGCTCGAAATCGCTCTTTCAATGCAACCAGTGCCAGATTGATGGTGATGCTGCAAAGTATCAAGATGCCTGGAAAGCAATGGCAGGGTTAGTAGGGAAAGATTTCATGAAGTGGAGACAACTTTGGCCTAAGGATATCAGATTGATGGACAGGGATGAAGACTGAGCTGTCAGTAACACTTGGAAGAAGAAATCAGATTGGCAGAAGGTTAAGCAGAAGCAGGACAAGGCCATCCAACTGGAGCCGTCGAACAATATTGCAGGGAGGATCCAGAGTGCTCGGAATGGTGTGGGTGAGGGCATTAGAGAAGTGTCATGGATATGGATGGAAGGTGGAACGGGAGAGGCTGTGGATAACAAGGCTTTAGAGGAAAGTGAGTACTGGGCATGAATTATGGAGACATACCACTAATAAATTGCTTAGTAATTTGTGTGGAGTGGTGTAAAGCATACGCATGTGCAAAGCAGTGGGAGGAGGAGGTCGAATTGCTCAGGGAAGAAATGCGGAGGTGTCTCATCACATTGGAATAGAATGCTAAACAATGGGAAGCACGAATATCATATGAGGGCGTACTAGTGGAGCAAACAGATGGTTGGCACAAGGAGGGAGTAGCAGCGTATGCCTACAGCCAAGCAGCGGTATTTCATGTGATTCAGACACGATTCACGTTTCTTTGGCAGAATTTGGACCAGAAGCAGCATGAGATTGAGGACGAAGTACTGAGGCAGGAGTGGGACAGACAGGAGGGTGACGAAAGCATTGAAGGGGAAGCGGAGGTGGAGATTCCATTGGCAGAGGGTGATGAGGAGGATGACCTGACCATTGGGGAGGATGATGGGGCATTGGATGAGGTTCCTGAAGATATGTAGTATATTGTTTAGCTGTTCTATGTATACATCTGCAGGAGAATATATAGTGGGGGTGAAAAACCTGATATACTGATGAAGATGGAAGAATTCCATTTAGGGAAAGCTATGAAGTTAAGGTATTTTGATATTTAATTTATGCTGACAAATAGAATATGGATTAATATTTTGATATTTAATTGTTTGATAACCCGCTTTAGGATGATTTTACGCTGACAAATAGTGACCCTCCTAGTCTCACGTGACTGCTCTGTAAGATTTCAGACCCTGCCAGGTGCCCAGGAGCTGCCGCCTGCCAAAATAGGACACACCTGACTTTAGTCTACATACTATGCATTACTATAGCCAGTCTATTATCTACATACTATGCATAAAAGCTACAGCTTCAGCTGATGTGATTTTGCCTTTGATACAGATCTTGATGAAGGGGGTCTGGTAGGATTGATCTTCATGGATGACATCATGAACTGAGTAGGCCGAGTGGTAGCACGAATCAGACATCTTGGCAAAGTTGTATCCTGCTCACCAGCTGTAGAAGGAACTGCGGCAGATGGGGAAGTTGCTCTTTTTTTCCCCTTCCCTTTTGGATGAGCATGAATGGGAGCAGTGGTGGAGCTAGGAAGAGCTAGAGTGGAAGTGGCACCTGTTTCCACATTGTCATCATCGGAAGCACATCGTTCAGCGATGGGAGACTCGCCAACCAATTTGCTAGCAGCACCAATATCCATGCTCCCACTAGTGGCCATGGGGCTACCTTCATTGTTGGACTCCTCTGATTCAATTTAGTAGAATGTCTCAGTCATACTTAAAATTACTTACCAGCGCCTATCATAATGGCCCAAGGCTCAAAAAGTTGGTCAACGTCCAGGGCATGACCAGTCCAATTGACAGAAGAACTTCAAGCTGGGTGTAGCAGCAACAAATCGGTTTTAACAACCTGGTACCCAGGTTGGCATAATCCCCCAACCACATGAACCACTTCATGCCAGTCAATATATGAACAAGAAAGCAACTCCAAATTGTCCCATTGGATTCAAGGCAAGCAAGGGCATACAAGCAGTTGATGAATTGGAATTTTGAAAGAGGACTGAGGGTTAGAAGCTAACCACAAGGCATACATCACATCCAGTACACGTTTGTAGGCAAAAGGGAGAGGATCAGGCAATGTGACTTCATGATTTGTCATGGCAGCAATGTTCATATGATCGATTGCGGCATCAACGGTGTCAAGGTACAACGACACCCACCTCAAATGCAACAGATCAGTTTCCCCTCGGCATTGTGGAAGCCTCTCAATGTGACAATCCACAGTTTTCCTAAAGAACTCAATGTCAAGCTGCAACTCATCCATGTTGACTAAAGACCTGTTAGCAGGCAGTGGATGATGAGCAGATGAAGACGATTCTCCGACACTTAACAACAACATAACAGCTTCAGCAGATGGTTAATGAACCATGATGGTTGGATGTAAAAGTAAAAGAGATGAGTTGTTTACCTCTGTGGGTCCCATGTTCAAATAAGGCACACGTGACTGAGTCACTTCACAGCCATGACACTGCCACAGCTGGACAAGGAAATCGAACACCCAAACATGTTCCTGGGTTGATTGCCGTCAAACCTTCCTCACTCGCACACTTCCTGGTCACACTACAGCCCTTCTCCTCACCAACACATCCCTTCGAGGGCTCAGGGACCTAAAAGAGGGGGTAATGTTAAGACTAGACCCCATTTTTCTCCTATTTTTCTCCTTCAGCATACAGTAATCTCAACTCTCAACACTATCAACAGTGATGCGTAGCAACATAGTCTGATGGCATTAGGTACAGACCATTCTTTCAATTCATCAACTCTTCAATGGGATATAGTTTCACAAATACATACTCACACTAGACTACCCTATAAAAACTATGTAATAGTATAGCCTATGACATTGGCTGAATAAACATTTCTTCTCTCTGTTTCTTACTGTTTTCTTGTCTCTAGTCTTTTTCTCTCATCTCTTTCTCTGTTTCTCTCTCAATTTGGCCACTACAACTATGTCGACAACTATATCAACATACTTCACTATCACGTCGACATTTATATCAATGTTTTGCACAATCCTATCACTTGTTATCATCAAAGTGCTGCTCAGTGGTTCTCGACGGTATACATATTGACTACAATTCAGTGTGTCATTACTAACATTATTACTACTAACCTTTGTCGACTAGATTTGAGAACGTTGAGTCTTAACAGGTCTGTCCGAGTCATATAGGTACAGCATCAGTGGCACCTTGGAAATGTCGATCAAAATGACATTATCTCTGTGGCTTCCTGCTAAATTAACAAATCCTCGATGCAAATCATTAGCCCTGCCAGCAGTTTGAAGCCTTTGAGGGCTCAGGCTTGAAGGAGGGGGTAATGTTATGACTCATACCAAGTCAGGGGCCATAAATTTCTTTCAGTCTACTATATCTGGTCAGATACTAGCCAATCTACCTCTTTTTGGACATATAGGACCCATTTCTAGTTTTCACAATCCATTCCAATACTCCAATCCCAAGTCTATGGCACTAGTAACTATTTCCAATATTCAACACCTGTAGACCACAAGTACAAGAGACCATGTGCATGTACCAGTAGTTAGGACCATTGTTACCATGATTAGATCCCATTACCATATATATTTTCACTTACATTGTAGTATATAAATCATAGACATTCATGTACAATACTTATCTGTGAAATAAACATTTCTTCTCACTGTTACTATCTTGTCTCTAGTTTCTATCTCTTTTTGATCTCATTTCTTTGTTCTTGCTCTATTTCTTTTGACATCGATCCCATATCTGCTAACATCCACATCCCTGATCCCAAGTATTGAGTCCATGTATGTTAGATCTTGTAGGAAGCCTGTGATCTCAGGTCTACATTCATCAAAGTACTGCCTAGTGGTCTTTCTCAACATCAAAACGGTATCTCTTATTACATTTTGCGCTATTGACAGTTTCTATCTAGGTTTACAACTAGTATGAGATCATCAAGACCTAACACCAGGCTCTGAAACATGCACAAAAGAAGCTGGGGAAGAAAAGGAGGAGGGGACACAAAATTTCAGAAGAGGTGCCGGCTAATGAGACAGAGGGGGATAGGCATCTGCAAGAGGCTAGGGGGAAGACCAGGGAGGGTGTGCATCAAGTTTCGTGGATTTGGATGGAAGGGGGGACGGGGGAGCTAGTGGATCAGAAGGTGTTGGAAGAAAGTATGCATTTCCATTTACTGCTGATTGTTAAGATACTGACTTTTGTACCCAGTCATTCACGTTGAGTGGTGCAAAGCATACGCAAGGGCTAAGAGGTGGGAGGAGGAGGTGAACCTGCTCAAAGAGGAAATGAGGTGAACATTGATTTCATTGGAGTGGCAGGCACAAAGATGGGAGGCTCACCAGGTCTATCATGGCCCTCTGGCTAGTAGAAAGGATCAACAGCATGCAGAAGGGGTTGCTGCATATGCTGCAAGCCAGGCGTGGGTTTTCCAAGCTATTGCCAGTAGGTTTTCGGGATTGTGGTCAAATTTGGAGAGCTGGGAAAGGGAAATTGAACAGCAGGAGGGGGATAACAAAGAGAATAATAAGCAGGACATGGAAGATAGTGATATTGAAGAGCCTG
The DNA here is from genome assembly GCA_003987895.1 of Neonothopanus nambi. Lineage (NCBI taxonomy): Eukaryota > Fungi > Basidiomycota > Agaricomycetes > Agaricales > Omphalotaceae > Neonothopanus > Neonothopanus nambi. The sequence continues at coordinate 443 of RCHF01001644.1, read as the reverse complement.
TTGAGCAGGAGCAGGAGCAGGAGGTGGAAGATGATGCTCTGGCAGACTTTTAGGGGCTTTTCAGTAGTATCAGACATTATTAGACATTATCAGGCATTTTCAGCAGCTCATACATCAGGAAAAGAGCCTCTGGATCAGAGGCTGCTTCAGGTTAAAAAGAGCAACCATAGTATCTATGGCTCTCCAGGTTTCCCAGGTCACCCAGGTCACCGCAAGAACTTCTGTGTTTTATAGTCAAAATATGGTCACCATGGCCACCTGAGGTCACTCCAGGTCACTCCAGGTCATCCAGGTCACTCCAGGTCATCCCAGGTCACTCCAGGTTATCCCAGGTCACCTCAGGTTTGTCCAGACTACACAATAAGAAAAACAATATTATTACATCCTCACTTCTCAAGTGCCTCCAACCTAGCAGACGTGGGAATTTAGTTATCTTATGCAAC